>JAPYZE010003531.1:0-28815 GCA_030522805.1 Leptomastidea abnormis | reverse complement strand
CGGAATCTGAAAAGGCACTTTCTTGCCTCGTATTTTGAAAAGGCACTTTCTTGCCGTGGGCTCTGAATTGGCACCTTGTTGCCCGAAGGCGACGATATAAAGCGTTCATTTAATTCGGATTCTGAGTTTTTCCCCTTTCATCCGCTCACTTTTAAACTTTCGGCTTGAGTTTCTGGGTTTTTTTATGAAATATTTTTTTTTTTTTATGCGCGATCGAAATGAAAATTGTCTCGATTTGTATATGAAATCGAGAAATTCTATACATATCAGATTATTATACAGAGACTAGCTATATCTAAAATTGCAGTTATAATATTTATAAATGAAATTGCCTTTTACCAGTAGCCAAACGCACGCGCCTGTTATGTGTATTGTAAATTAGAAATTAGTGAAAAGTAAATATACAAAAGCCTAGATCTATTTATATACATATCTATATAAATGCACAAGTGGAACAAATAAAATTTCTCCGGTTGCTATCTGAAAAAATACTTATTGTCGGATATGGTTAAAATACCGAATTTTCGATAATACCTATATCGGATTCCCCAGCACGTACTAGCTGAATTTATCAATTTTTATACAGAATTTTTTACTCGTATCAGACAAAAACGTTCGTTCATTGTTTCTTTTGTGCACAACAAGTGAGTGGAAAAAAAAAAACAATGAAAAAGATAATCCGATATATAAATATATATTTTATAAACCGAGAGCACACTTTACAAGTATATAAAAAAAAAATAAAAAAAATTTCCCTGGAAAAAAGGCGTTTATTCGCTCGCGCATTGCGAAACTAAGAGACGCGATGACGAGAGATAGCCCATCACAACAAGAAAAAGAGAAGCGCAACACACAGGTACATAGATGTACCTGTACTTTATATTACATGTAAAAAATAATGAATTTAAAGAAAAAAGAAGAAGACGAGGAAGGGGAGGGGAGGGCAAATAAGAGAGGTAGGAGGATCAGGAGGTCTCTATCTCTTTCGGAGTGCAAGTGCGCGCAGGAGAGAGAGAGAGTGAGAGAGAGAGGCAGAGTGGAACTAACAATCAACCTACTTGCTCGCGCTCCGTCGTTTAACGCTCGAGCGTGTGCCTCATGAATATGTACTCGCTATAGTGCTCGGATCGCTTATTCTGCGAGGAGGAGAGGCCTTTCCATCATCCTCATCCTCCTTACTTCTCTGAGGCTCTCTTGGCTTCTCTCTCTCTCTCTCTCTCTCTCTCTCTCTCTCTCTCGATAAGATCATCTGACTTTTTCCGGCTCTATATTGGAGAGACATCAGAGAGAAAGAGGGACCAGAGGAGACTTCGCTCCCGGCAAATTCGTGCGATTTCGAACTTTTTTTTCTTTTTTTTCAAACAGATCGTCCTCGTATACATATATCTGAGACAGGATGGACCTGATTTTTAGTCTTAAATTATCGCACTTTCCTTTCACACGCTTTTTTTTTTGTTTTTTTTGAAGAGGATTAAAATTAAATTGATTAATCGAAATAATAAATAATACAACTTTTTTTGGAATAAAATGATTTATAGGTAAAATAAAGATTGGAAGTTGATTAATGAAAGTGAATTGATTTCAGGACGAATTCGAGTGAACGAGGGACACATCGTCACGTACAACGTGCCAGCGACAAATGGAGTTTTACACGCTATCGACACAGTATTGTAAGAGGCTGGAACCTGCTGCTCCAATGCGAAACTTATAAACTTCAAAGAAGAAAAACAAAAACACAGAATAAAAACGTATCGAATCACGTACCAATGCGAGTACACAGACGTCATTGCAAAGAGCCGCTACAAGAAAGTCTCTTTCTCTCTACGTCCGACACGCGAGATTTTTTTCTCGGCCGTACCTGAGCTGGAAGATTATAAAACGATGAAAACATAAACTCCGAGACAAACGAGCTACAATGTATATCACTCTAATTATTAGGAAAAAGAAATTGGAAAAAACAATAATAAAAAAAAAAAAAGAAAGAAAAAAGGAGAATGCCATAAAAGATGCGACTCACTCTCTCTCCTCGAGAGCGACGATATCCAATTGCCGTGCGTTTCTCGACTTAGCTTTTAGAATATTATTTTCTTATTGTATTTACTAATTTATGTAATACACATAATCATATACACATGAGACAACACGCATATAAGCACGTTTCATTACACATGACTCTACTTAGTTTTATGATCAAGTGTGTATTATTTTATAAATAAATGTACAGATTTTTTTTATGAAACTCTCTCTTTATATCTTTGTATTTTCTTATTTGTTTCATTTTTTTTTTTACCTCTATGTACACGTGTATACTTTTTTGTATATTTATAATATTTATAATTGTAGATTTTCATAATCTTTTTCAACAATAAATATGCTAGTTTTTTAAATTTGAAAAAACAACCAAGTTATAAATCTATAATTATAATATTCAATAGTTTCATAATTTTACAATACTTTCTTATATACAAATTATAAAAATGTATAAGATGCTTGAAGCATTAATTTTAAATAAAAATATTCTGCGAGATAATTTATAGAACTTGTTCACTGTTGTATGATTATTCAACATTCAAAACTTCATAAAGTCTATCAAAAGTTCAGAATACAAAATTTCATTCACTTAAATGTTGGAAACACAATATGTACAACTAGTATCAGGAAGAGCCACAAAAAAATTAAATTAATAGTTCGTCTTGTATTTTTTAATTTCAACCATAATATGGTGGATGTTTGTTAACTGCGCTCGTGCATTAGCAGGTAAAATTTTATGGAATCGATGATAGTATTGAACTAACTGCGTCATAGCTCTTTGAACTAAAGAAGTACCAAGAAGAAGACTGGGAAACGATCTAACGACATCTCGATTTATCTCCTCCAATGCTCGCTTCCAATTATTTGTAAAAGATTGAACTAATGCAAGCGCCTTACCTTCTTGCCTTTTTAAATCTTCAGCTTGTCCTTTTTCTATTAATACTTCTGATTCCTTAACCAACTGGATAATTCCACCAAAATGAGGACTTAAGATTTCTTCTACATATTCAGATGATCGTGCATTCATTTGTTCACGAAAACTTTCAGCTTCTTTTGAATTATCCCGAGTTCTTTCCTATTTACATAGAAAAAAATTACAACTTATGAAATACTTTAATAATTAAATTAATTTTTTTTAAAAAAAATTAAATATTACCATGAGAACATTAAGAACTAAATCATAATTATTAATGAGAAATACAAGTTGTTGAGTACGTTGAGGAAAAACTGCAGCCATTCTAAGTAAAAAGCATTGAACAGCTTCTCTCAACTCTGCTAAAAGTTGAGTAGCTCCTTCACAAGGAAAACCTTCTCCAACACCAATCATAGCAGCACTAAATTCTGCATATCTTCTGGTTATCTAAAAGTTTAAATAATAAATATTAGTTTCGTGTTTTACTGTTTTGAAATTATAAAAAAATTAGATTACTTACATAATGAGGCCCAGTTTCTCTCGTGAATTTCATGGGATCGCATTCTTTAATACTTTGAATGTTCAGCCGAAAAACGTACTCAAATCTACAATTTAATTTTGAAAAATCAATTTTTTTAGAATAAATTTTCTACATGATTTATTATGAAGTTATACCTTGGCCAAATCACAGATGTCATGTCATCCCAGTATTTATCAAGTGCTGGTACAACTCTTTTGTGACACATCAACTGATACCTCATAACAAGATGTAGACATAAAAATAAAGCTATGGCATCATAAGAATTATCAACAAAGGATTGTAAATTTTTCAGTAATAAATTTAATGTTTTTCCCATAACCTGTTAAAATAAATTCATAATTAAAATTGTATAAAAAATTAACGGAATACTAAAAATAGCCAAGTGATACTTACTTGGTTGAAAATATCCAATGCTTGGGATCCTCTAACTTTGAAAAATTCCGTTAAGAACAAATATTCACGACATGCATTGTCGACTAAGGCATATTGTTCACTTCTAAAAAGAGCTTCAAAATAATACTGCGGAAAAAAAGGGTTAAATTTTTTTTTTTAATATTACCAAGAAATCTATAATAACCATCTTGCATTGATAATTTGATAAAAAATAAATATAAATACTTTTGTTTTTGAAGCAGTATGAGGTACAAGTATTGGAGCTTCTAATTGAGAAGACAAAACTTCTCCTCTGGTGCCAATTGAAAATACAGTGCCTCTGTGTTTCAAATGAGATTTATGAAAAAGACCTCTGCTTGCAGTATCTTCTACTCCCATCAGATCATCTTTTGAAGGGCTCTCATCAAACTAAATTTAAAACAATTAATATCAATTGAAATTTATAATATTTCATGATAAATATATTTACCTGTAATTTTTTTAATCTGGAAGAGTAAGACTTGAAATAAGAAAAATAGATTTTGCTCATCGTATCGATGTACTCTCCACAAATTTCCTCAGCCACATTTCTTTCATTAGCAAGTACAAATTCAAAAAATAATTTATGTTTTAACATGTTATTTTGAGGCACTTGAAAGTTCGTCATTGGTTTTCTAAACTTGTAAATCTGTTCTAGTAAGTACGTCCTGATTTTAGTCATTGCTTTGACTTTTAATTTTTCTAAGACTTCAGCTACATCTTTACAACTTTTTGTCTCTTTGAAACTTTGTTCTTTAACAAAATTAATTTTATGATTGAGAGTCTCTAGATTTGTTTCAAATTCTTTCTCCGTTACTGAGCTGTCCATGATCCCACTAAAAATAAATTAATATTTATTACTTTCATCAATTCATTTTTTAGAAAAATAAAATTAAAACTTGATTTTTACATTATAAGAGCTTCCGAAACTGTCATGTCTTCAATGAACTGACTAAGTGGTCCTCGAATACTTTGTCTATTACTCAATTGTTGGCTCATAGTAATAGACTTTTTCTGAAGATAAAGAATTTCTTCGCTTATACTCCCTAAATCCGACTGAAAACCCAACAACATAGACTCCATTTGCTAGATACAAAAAATAAATAAAAGAATATTAATTTATTGAACACATGCTTACATAGAGCTAATTACATGGATCATCGCTTATCTTCTTTCTAAAGACATTTGTTGACGTAACGCCAAGAATATATACAAAAATCTAACCTCTAAAATGTTGTCGCATGCTGAAATTTGATTGTGCAGGCTGGCAATGTTTTCGCTTTCTTTAATATAATCTTGAATGGACTTGTTCTCGACTTCTTGGAGTTCCTTTTCGATTTGAGTGGAATACTGACGGAGATCAGTTCCAGTTTTCAAGACTTCTTGCACCAGATCATCCTCGAGATCCTGTGGTAGCTGGGCCTCGTCGTCGAGGATATCCGGCTCAACCGTCGCTTTCGCTGATGCTTGTTCTTCCATTTCTTTCACACTCTACTTATTCAGTTTAAAAATAATTAAGATACATTTTTTGAAATTAATTTCTTCCACTGATATATCGATATGTTGTCAGTTGTCACGTGAGCTGTAAACTGATGCGGCCAGTCGGCCACTATATACTATATATACGGTAAAGACTGCAAGCACTGCGAGCTTTTTGTTGTCTTTCAGTCAGGTGGTTGAGTTGGGTTAGGTTCAAAAGTTCTATTCGATATATTATTACGTGCGTGCAATAAGTGCACCTATTTTCTTCTAAAAATTTCTTTAATTCATCTCAAGTTGTTATGCGATGAGTTAATTATAAAAGTCTTAAATTCAATGTTTAATTTCATTTGCTTTTTATGTAAAAATACATAATATTCTAAATTTATAATTATATTCTATTTTATTTTTTTTAAACTTTTCTCAAACTTTTTAATAAAAAAAAATTTAATTATACTATCAAATAAATATAAAGATAAATCTGCGTAAACAAAATTTAAAAATTTGAATCAGAATAAAAAGAAAAAAACTTCATGAGAAAAGCTCGCGTATTGAGCTTTTCTTTAAAGTAATTCAATTTTACTACCACTCCATCTCCTACAAACAAGGCATTCAATTAAAAGCTCAGTTCGAATGAATGAAACTCATTAATCATTAAACCTCCATCCCTTCCACGCAGCACAGTAAGTACATCACATTTCTAAGTAGATATATAGTTTTTAAAGTACCATATAGATAGATGACGTACAAAAAAGAAAAAAACAAAACAAAAAATTTGTGTCATCACGCGTTTGAAAACAAACACAGCTGTGAATATAAAGAAAGAGCTTGCAGCAGCACAGAGAAACAGTGAATTCATATAATGAAAAGGAGGGGTAATCTAAATGGGGTTGCAACAGCAGCAGCAGGTAGAAAGAAAGAGGAATGAATCGTCGCGAGGTGGTGATTGATTAATTGAAACGATTGGTGCGTCTAAGTCGGAAGCGCAGGCGCCTCTGCAGCGGTAAAATAATATAGCCTCTCTCCCCTGCACCTACAATCTATACCTACTACCCTAAAGCGTAAAGCTTGGGTCGAAAGCACATTTTAGTGCGTCGACGTGTGTGCGTGTCGCGTCGGCTTTGCCGCATATACCAGCAGCCACCACCAAGCATTATATGTATATAGGAGAGGAGCGGCTCCGACAATCAATAGAGGAAGAGAGACGACTATAAACTAGCAGCAGCAGCAGCAGCAGCAGCAGCAGCAGCAGCGGTAGCCCACTGACACACCACCGGCAAGAGAATATAAGTAAGTATGTACATACATATATACATGTAATAAGCAAGTGGAAGTGAGTCGGTCAGTCAGTCAGTCGTCGGTATAAGGGTACATTACACACATATAGATATATATGCACCTACATACACATATATAGGTTATATACGAGAGATAATACGTATAAAAGAGCAAGTGAAAGAGGGGGTGGGTGGGGGATCGCGCGAGCGCGGCGCAGCAGCAGCAGCAGAATCATATAGTCGTCGTCGCCGACGCGTCCAGTCGCTGCCGCCGACTCGGACAGGCTGCCTATTCTAATCTTTCACCCCAGCTCTTATACATAGATCTCACAGCCTTCTTTCTACATCCCTTCGGGCGGCACTTATCCTAGCTTTTTCCCTTCAAGCTACTGCTACTACTCCTGCTGTTGCGTGTTCTAAAGCGGATAAAGCTCACCGAAGCTCATCATGGAAAGCGGTGGACCACCACCACCACCACCACCACCACCGCCAGCCGAGCCAAGGAAGACACTCGACGAGAAGAGCTACATCCTCGATGCCAGGAAACCCTTCGAGGACGTGAGTAACATTTTTCACCCACTCTTATACAATTACTATTGTCTGTCTTGCTTTATTCGAGATTTCCGACACGCTCGCGCCGCAAGCTGTACATTTCTCTCTCTCTAACTCTGTCTCAAAGTTTTCGTCGTCTTATAGCTCTCCTTATCTCTTACGTTATTGAGATAGATATAATACCTATGTATATCCAAGTTTTTTGTGCTGCTAGACCTCCTCCACGATTATTAACCTTTCCATCATATTATATGCTACATTATTAATGAACTGCGGCGCGAGTCATTTTAAGGTCGTTAAAAAAAAAAAAAAAGAAAAAAAGTGATAATAAATTCGCGATGGAAATTTTTACTTTTATAATTTGTGATTTCTTTTAAAGATTTTTCTTATTAAATGAGATCGCATAATTGACATAATCAATTTGATTATTAGGAAATGATTAATTGTGAATTATGTATATATAGAGAATAAGCTCGACAGCTAACAGCTGGTGAACTCCTTGAACCCACGGATTTATATTATCAACTTTGTTTGTTATTCAAAACATCAATTTAAAAAATAAGTTTATCAATGAGATTTAAAAAAAAAAAAAAAACAAACTTACAATATTAAATTTTGATATACATAAAAAAACCAATCAGTCGAAGTACCAATAAAAACAGGAATAAAAAAAAAGTAATAATAACCGATAAGTCGATCCACTTAGTGTGTGTCATAATAATAATAATAATAATAATAATAATTATAATAATAATAATCTGAAAAGCTTTATCGTAATCAATCAAAAGTTGCGCAATATCCAAAAATGTAGTTTCACGAGCTTTGTTGGCTGGCACCCTACTATACTCGCGCTGTCATGATTTAAATTCCAGACACATACGGTCATTCGATCTTTGGCGTTAGTGTGTGTACCAATCCGAGATATAGGAGTATAAGGGATCGCACAAGTGAAACCAGCAAAAACCAAGCCAAACGAGTTTTCTCGTTATTACGTTAGGTATGCGCCGGTGAACTGACTATCTTTCTCTCTAGGTTATATAGTCATACCGACCACAGCAGTTTGTGATGCAGGCCATCACACGACATAACATACAATGCAGCGACTCACTGGAATAGATACATGGATTGACAGCGCTAATTGGATTACGCCGCGCGTGTCCGTAATTACGGGGATACACATACTTCTATCTACCTGCTCTAATGCTTCCCTGGTTTCTCTCTCTCTCTCTCTCTTTTTCTCTACATCTATCTATGTCTCGACAGTTTTTCATTTTCCGCCTTACCTTTTTCATTACTCACATCTCTGTTTTACTGGTACCTATTAATTTTAGCGCCAAATAAACTTGTCTCGATTTCGAAAAGTCAATTTTCATCCAAACTTTGAAGTTATAGTGTTAAAACTATGTATATATATACAATGTCTTTCCCATCTCTAAAGCGCTGCAACTTTGAAATTGCTCTTCGTTATTGAATTGCACCTTTAACTTTACCGAAAACTTGAAATTGCTAGAGAAATTCAAGATGGATACATATAGTACGACAATCGCTGTTACCTATAAGTTTCTTATATTGTTAGTAAAAAGTTTTAAAGAAAACCGTTAAACTTTTTTTCTCTATGTATATAACAAACTCACAGTAAAAAATGTTTACGAGAATCGTTTGCAAGAAAAACGATAAAACGAACAATATAATATATTTACAAAGTAAAATATAGGATTGATTAAAAATTGTAATTTTGAAAATATTCGATGCGAAACGTTTTAGGAATAGTATATAATATAATAAAGTAGGTATAGAGGCTGACTTCGTAATATTGAAGGGAGTTGAAGCTTATATAGATATATAGTAGACGTTGAAGAATGCGAGAGAAGCCAATGCGGGAGGGGGTCGGTCCGTTTTTCTCCTTTATTAAATTCCGACGCTGCTGCAGAGCCTCGCGCACTTATATTCTGATTTGCTTTTTAATGCCACCGACACTTCTATATTCTCCCTCGCGATATTTACAGAAAAATATATATTCATAATTTCGGATGAACTTATTTATTTTTTATTTTTATTTTTTATTGATTTTCATTTGTCTAGGAACATTAGACTGTGACCTAAATGAATTTCTTCATTTATTCTCGCCTATATACAAAAATGAAAATCTAGTTTTAATTGCATAAAATTTTAAAATCTCATCCTGATAAATAGGCTAAGTAACAACTGTGCAAATAATTAGCGAAATTCGAGTAACAAGCGGGAAAGATGCTTACAAAGCCAAAATCGATATATGTACTTCGGTAAGTATAAGCTAGAGAAATGAGCGAAAGAGTAAGTATAGTAGAAGTTGTAGTGGTGGTGTAGGAGGAGGAGGAGGAGGAGGGAAAAAAAAAGAAGTCGGAGCATTTGGTAGGAGCTGAAAGCCATGACGCGGTTGTTCCCGCAAATAAAACGGTACTCGAGACTCCCACGCGCGCACTTGACTATATACAACAGCCTTTTTCTTTCAAACTCGCTCCTCCTCCTCCTCCTCCTCCTCGCGAGTCGCGAGTACGGTTTTGTTCTTCGTCTATTGCAGAACGTTATATTCTTAATGTTCGTGCGTGCTAAGTGAAGTTATTTTCTTTTTTTTTTTTTTTTTTTTTTTTTTTTTTTTTTTTTTTTTTTTTTTTTTTTCTTTTTTTTTTTTTTTTTTTTTTTTCAATTTTTGATAGGTAGTAGTGAAACCAAAAGTTAATTATTCACATTTACGTGCAAATTAACGTTTTCTCGTGAGAATTAATAGACGCGAGTAATAACCAGTGAATTTAATCCAAAGCCAGCAAAAGCAGCAACAGTAACACAGTTAATTTAAGAACGGTATAGAAAAGTTAGAGGTGTTGTTGTGTGTATAGCTGCTAAAGTACAAACTGCATCGTGTATCATAAGAGGAGAAGAGGGAGTTTGTGGGGAATAAAAACATACAAAAAAAAAACAAGGAAAAAAAAAAAAAAAAAAAAAAAAAAAAAAAAAAAGGAAAGAGAGAGAGCCAAAGGCTCGTGAGATAAAGCCAGTTAGCAAACGCGGCTTTTTTCAAACCACAAGCTTACGTATATATAGGTATATATGACGTAGCTCATATACACGTGTACATACACACGTATTACCTATACATGCAAGAGTGCATTGCCGTGGTTGCAGCTTATAGTCGCAACCTATATATACATGTAACTCGTGGCTTCGCGCAACAGGTGGACCCTCGGGTAAGAAAGACAGAGAGCAGCTGCTCACTCACGAGTCACTCGGCCGTCAACAAAAGCTCCTCTATTCGCCTACCCAAGTTTGCGACTTGTAATATACAAGTATATACCTTTATACGCACATCTATAATAACTGTGCTATACCCTCTTCCCTCTTTGCAACTTTCCAGCCGCATCAAGTGGGCTGTGTACTTATTAATAGATCGCCCGCTTCATCGAACATTGTGTTGTTGTTGTATTGCTGCTTATACACCTCTGCAGAATACAACTAATTCAAATCGAATCATCTCGGTATTTTTTTTTTTTTTTTTTTTTTTTCCGGAGCAAAAAAGAAAAGATATAAAGATATACCCTGTATATGATAATCTTAGAAAAGTGACGTAAGGACTTTGCAGTTTAGCGTGACTTTAAACTGTTTGCTCTATATAGAATTTAAATTTGCAAGCTATATAAGTGAGTGTGTGTTTGTGTTTGTGTGAATACACATATCAATATATACGAATTGAGGAGAAGTTTGCAAATCAGATTTTGTGACTTTAACAGGGAGCCAGCCTCGGATCTGAGGATTCGTTTGACGACATGAGGCGACTTGTTAGGGTAAGACCACCGTCGACGTCTTGACGTTTTATGTCGCATGATTATTTATTATTACTAATAATAATGCTGTTAAAATAAGATTATTTAATTAAAAAAAAAAAAAAAAAATTAACACGATAACAATAATTGATTTTTTTTTTTTAAAGATAATTTGATTTATATTGTCTTGGCGATAAATAACTCATTCATTTTGTTTTTGTACAAGGAAATTGTTTACAAAAAGCTTCGAAATTAGCATAAAAACTTATTTAACAGCGGTTGTGAAGATGAAGAAGGAAACGATTTATTTGTGCTCAATGGCTGAAACTTTTGCATTGTGTGTGTGTGTGTGTGTGTGTGTGTGTGTGTGTGTGTGTGTTTGTTTGTTGATTTAGATTAGAAGAAAATGATCCTTGCCCTAAAAAGCATGATTTTTTTTTGTATGAGCTTATTGGTTCATCCATATTCAATAACAATTGTGTTAAATAGATTTGCCATATAAAAAAAAAATCTTAATGCACGAATGGTAAATATAAGTTTGGATATGAAATTTTATGAAATAAAAATAAGCAATAAGGTGTGCCATTGAAAAATTGACGCAAGCAAGAAAAAAAAAAATAACAAAACAAAACTAAAACCGCTAAATGTAGAGATCAATAGCAGTGGTTAACTGTATGTTCATGTACGTTCAACTTAATTACAATTTCATACCTACCAACGTATTTATAAACTTTTATGAATGATTGCCTTTCGGTAACGGATAACTAAATATACAATCAATAGTCTACATTTTTTTTTTAATTTTAACTATCGTGCGTATGCATGCGCCGCCCCAATCAGCTTATGCATAACCCATAAATTAATATTTATCAATTTAATTAATGAAGAATTATGTACGTTTATCATTTAGATATGTCTAACAAGTTAATTGTTTAGCTTTAATGTGCACTTGTAATTTATAATTGAGTGTAGTAAATCATTATAAAATAAAGGAATGCCTTAGCGAACATTTTTTAATTAAAAAACTTTGAGCTCTGCTATATTATGTTTTACGAGATAAGATATATTTCGTAACATTATGTGTTATAATATAGACATGACAAATATGTATTACTTTGCGTAATTAACAATCAAGCTAAAAAAAATTAAAATTAAATAATATGTGTTAAGTTAAAAAAATTTTATCGAATCAAAATTAGAGATTATTCATAATATGTTTTTGCATAAGAAGCTCATACCTACTGTGAATGCGCCGTGCGATCGATTGTCTAACTTAGTTATAAAGTAGCGGCAATAGAAAAACAAGCTTTAGTTCGCCTTCCCTCCCTCCCCCCCCCCAGTACTTCCTGGCCGAGATTTTCATCTCTTTTCACACTTGGCATCTTCCTTAACGAGCTGGGGTTTTTCCGTCCTTATAAACCAATTCTACAAATGGAATTTTATTTTTATTCCAGGAGGAAGAAGAAGAGGATTCGGGAAAGTTCTCGAGTCTGCCTCTGGCAAGCTTCAACTTCATCAATTCCATTATAGGCAGTGGCGTCATTGGTAAGCACATTTATTTTTGGCTTGATATATTTTT
The DNA here is from genome assembly GCA_030522805.1 of Leptomastidea abnormis. NCBI lineage: Eukaryota > Metazoa > Arthropoda > Insecta > Hymenoptera > Encyrtidae > Leptomastidea > Leptomastidea abnormis. The sequence goes on along the minus strand of JAPYZE010003531.1, from coordinate 16,235 downwards.
ACATCACTAGAATCACTAAATTATTTTTCCAAATTAATATGTTAAACAATAATTTCTTTCTTTTTCTCCAGGCATACCTTATGCGCTTCATCAAGCAGGATTTGGCTTGGGACTGGCCCTCTTGGTATTAGTCGCGGTACTTACAGATTACTCGTTAATATTAATGGTCAGAAGTGGTCACTTGTGCGGCGAAATGAGTTATCAGGGTCTAATGCGCGCGAGTTTTGGTCGGCCTGGTTTTTACATCTTGACCGCTCTTCAATTTATTTATCCATTTATTGGTATAATTTTTATTCAATCAAACGACAATGATTATAATAAGATAATAAACCAGATTATATTAAAATAATCAAATTTCAGCGATGGTATCGTACAACGTTGTCGTGGGGGATACGGTGACGAAGGTCCTGATACGCATCACCGGATTCGACAAGGACAACTTCTTAGTGAAGCGAGAATTCGTTATTTTTCTAGCCACTGTACTAGTCGTCGTGCCTCTCTGTCTAAATTTAATAAATATAAAAAAAAAAAAAAAAAAAGAAAAAAAGAACAAAAATAGGAAAAAAAAAAAATTAAAAAAAAAAAAAAAAAACAAAAAAAAAAAAAAAAAAAAAAAAAAAAAAAAAAAAAAAAAAAAAAAAAAAATTACCAGACCAAGCCACGAGGACAGCTGGAGCTTCGGCCACATAGCGGGCATCGTGCCAGCGGTTGGCATAATGGCCTTCGCGTTCATGTGCCACCACAACACATTCCTGATCTACGGTTCCATCGAGCGGGCGACCCAGAAGAAATGGGACGTCGTGACTCACTGGTCCCTCTTCACCTCCTTCCTCATAGCAGCGGCATTTGGTATCGCAGGCTACGCCACATTTACCGGCTACGTCCAGGGCGACCTGATGGAGAACTACTGCTGGGACGACGATCTCATGAACTTCTCCCGGCTCATGTTCAGCGGTACTATCCTCCTCACCTTTCCCATCGAGTGCTTCGTTACGCGCGAGGTAAGCACTGCAAGCTCGAAAAAGAAATAAACTTGCTTGGCATTTTACTCGTGTGTTCTCCGACTGCCCATAGGTGATAATGACGGCCATCCGCGGAACCGACGAAGTGGAGAACCACGACGCTTACATAGCCGGCTCGGACCGGAAGTACCTGGCAATAACCTTAGCGATAATAGCCGTGGCCTACCTCATCTCCATGTCGACAGACTGCCTGGGCATCGTGCTCGAGCTCAATGGTATTCTAGCAGCGGTGCCACTCGCCTACATTCTCCCGGCCCTGTGCTACCTCAGGCTGGAGGAGGGCTCGCCCTTCTCCGCGAAGAAGCTCCCGGCCCTGGGTCTCCTCGTCGCCGGGCTGTTCGCTGCCGGCTCCGGCCTGCTGCTGCTACTTTTCAACGAGACCGCCTCGGCATCCTGCGCCCACGGTGGGGTTGTATTCTACTGCGAGAGGCACGAGACCAGCAGCCTCGCCTCCACTCTCCTCGGCAGCACCACAGCAGCTCAAACGACCACGACCGCGAAGGTGGTGTCCGCCGCGGTCTCTGCGGCTTCCCAGCTTACGAGGTCCACTCCAGCCTCGATCGCCCGCTCAACCTTGCTCTCGAGCTAAGCAGTACCTGATGATTACTTCTTTTTTTTTTTTTTCTTATTATTTTTCTTTTTATTTTGTTTTTTTTTTTTATTTTTATTCTTTTTACTGCGTGCTTGTGTTGCTTGATTGATCTTCTCTGCGGAATAATAGAGGGTATGTTTGATATAGGCCATCGTTGCTTTTATAACGATTGCCTTCAGTCTCACTCTCGTTCGCCACAACCGCACGATCTTGCAGCAAGCAATATTTTTATTAAGGGGAAAAAATAAATCAAACAGCTTTTCTACGGTTTATTCAGAGACGGATATGGAGAGTTTTTTCGTTTATTTCAACTGCAATAACTCATTTATATGATTTACAATTTGTTAATTTGCTCTGCTTACTGCATAATGTTAAATAATATAGCCGACAATGAGACATAATAGGCTTTTATTAATCGCGATTACGTTCTGATTTTAAACCACAATCATACCAAATCAATTTTTTTTTTTTTTTGGTGCTACGTGCTTTTTATAATATTCACTTACACTGCTTAGTCGCGTGTGTTAGCATAATTTATTGCTTGAGAAATATTTTTAAATTAATAGTAAAAACGCTAGATATACAATTTAAGATAACTTTCTTAAGTATTTTTTGCCGATATTAAAAATCGTTACTTAATTCATTCATTTATTTATTACCATCATTAATTTATAGAAGCGTCTATATAATTTTACACGAGACTGTAATGAAAGTGAAAATATTAAGTTTCGATAAATTTGATGATAAATATATAAATAAATATTTAAGAGTATATTTATTATTGAGCGAGCATTGAAGAGAGATCTAGGCGGTTCTAGTAGCACTTTGTAGTTTTACTATTCTACAATTTTTACTAGAAACTCATAAGATATTACATAATTTTATTATGATAAGACATTATCTTAATATGACATTTAAAATTTAAACAAACAAGTAGTTAAATCTGAAGTATTAAAGTAATGACAAATTAAATGAATTACTATTTATCTAAAAAGTTTGAAAATAAACTTTCTTTTACTTCAAGACGTAAGTGGTACAAATGAAATGTTTTTGCCGATTCTGCTTTTATGGCTTTACACGGAAAAAACCGATCCATAGAGAAATCAAAATAAAAGGCAATAAAAAAAATCTTTTATTTCACCTAATGAAATAAAATTGATGTACCTATACCTATTTTACCATTATTTCTGGTGCTTCTTCTGTAACGACTTATTTATTCATCGGATTGTGTAGCCTAATGTAATAGCTGATTTAATATTGCATACCATAAGTAAAACGATGATTACTCTTACAACCAAATTGGTATTTGTCATACAATTTACGGGAAATAAGATAAGAGTGTATGAATAAAAGAAGGTAGCAACAACGCACTAGTTTATTTACAATCAAAAACAGCGAACTTAACAATTTGAAAATTCAATCAATTGTTTGTGAAGGACAATATTTTTTCTGTAACTTTTTTCTATATTTTTAAAAGATTTTCTTACGAATTTTTTTAGAAACTCTGCTTTTAATGTAAGATTTAATAAATTCCATTCAGAATAAAGTCCAGTGTGTTCAGAAATAAAGAAACGCATATTTTTCGAAGAAAGTAAAAAAGTATTGAGTGACTTAGAGATTGGAGTAAAATAATAAACTGAAAGAATTGCTAGTGGATGGCCAGTTTTTAATGACATTGAAAAATTGCTTAGAAACTATTAATGAAATAAATAAATAAATAAATAAATAAAAATAATATATTCGTATAGTATTATTAAAACTCTTGATGTGACTATGTTTCTTTTTCTAACTGGATCCACATTGACCAAGCATATAAACTATTTTTCTGCGTCATAAAAATCGTATAGTATAAAAATGAAAAATAAATAATTTATCTATTAATATACTGTAGTATGGTTAGATGCGATAAATGTATAAGAAATATATATATATATATATATATATATATATATATATATATATATAAATCAAAATAATCCGATTTTAAGAAAAGTAATATATACGTGAACAAAATGAGACCATTTGATGAAAGTATGTAGAGCACAAAATAATATATTGTAGCTTGTAAAATGATCTTCGAATCATAAAATAATATATGCTAACATGAATTTTGATATTATACAAATTGATAATTTATTTAGATAATTAAATTTTTTTAAAATCTAAATAAAATTACTGCTCAACTATCAAATATGTTCCATGAATTTGATATAAATATATAGAAAGCTTTCAAACAAATACTTTTAACAGGTTTTTTTTATGAATCAAATTTATTCAATTTGTTGACTAACAATTTTCGTTTTGGCACGTAAGCCTTATTAATGAAAGCTTAAAAACAATCAAACGTCTATAATTAGACTAAAATAGCGCGGGATTAACGTTCCTTAAGATGAAAATATAAATATATTGATAATTGTTGTGATGGATAAGAAATTAATTCGAAATATTTAAAATGTATGTGTATGCACTACATCGCAGAACTAAATATGTTTATAAATTACGAAATAATAAGGCAGTAAAAGAAAACTATAACGCATTAAAACAGCTCAGTATGTCCGCTAATAACATTCATTGCTTGAATTCGTTTCAGCTGTTGCTTCAAAAAATAAAAAACCTATTCATGTCTGTGATTTTATTTTTCTAACTCATTTATTCTACGTGAAAAACTATTTATAAAAGAAATATTACTGAGCAAACAAGAACTAATTTTATTAATGTACAAGAAAACATCTATCTTTGAAAGAACAAATTTGTATATAATATAAATTGCATTCGAGCCTAACTAATATATAATTACCTAATATGTGTATATATATGGATAATATTTTAAGAATCAATAATACATGAATGTTAAACCAAATAACGAATTAAGCTTCTGCAGATTTCGAATTAATTAAAATTATAAGATATTTATGATTTATAATAAAAATTAAGGATATATAAGTATTATACTATATTAAAAAAAAAAAAAAAATCATAAGAAATCAAGAAAGTTGAAATGAATATTAATAATAATAATAATAATGAAAGCATGCCTATAATTATAAAATAAAATAACAAATGGCAAGACCATTTTTACTCTGTGATAGTTTATCCGAACTTGAAGCGAATTATAAATTGAAATGAGAAACTATAATATATTATAAAAAAAATAATTATATAAATAAATATAAAAAGAAGAAAAGAAAAAAATAATATACAGATAACATATTGATGTAAGTTTATCTCACACCACATGTAATGTGTAAATAAAAAAATAAATTAAATTTCCAAACAAATACTTGTGTTCATTATTTTGAATTTTTTCTCAAACTATAATTCTAATTGAAATCGCAAGGAGCTCAATTAACCGACTTGGCAAGTCAACAAAAATATACAGCATCTCTATCCTATATATTATATTCTGTCAAGGATACTATGGGAATGGACTGCTATAAAGACCAGCTGATGATATGGTACTTACATGCAACATCTGACTGCAGCGGTATATAATATAAACTTATGGCATTTAAACGTGTTTACGCGCTCGGCCACCACGAGTGCTGGCATCGTCCAGTATATAATTTTCTCGTCTCAGAAAAGCTGTCTCGGAGTATAGTCGGACGGATGATGGCAAGGGGAAGAGAGAGAGAGAAGAGTATATTTTCCCTCTTGGCCCCTCAATCGTGACGGCTGAATATAACTGTGAAGAGAGAAGCGCAGTGTAGACTGGCCGCCGATAGCCGCTGTTGCAGCGCTGATGCCATCACGACCGCCGCTGTCGCAGCGTGCAGCTCCGGACTCCAAGGTGACGTCGTGACAAATCCGTGTCTGGTGTTTTCCAAACTCCATCATCATCATCATCATCATCATCATCGGCGTCATCATCGGCTGCTGTAGCTCTCCACGCGGTGATGTCGATGAAAGAACCGGAGCCCATAGCGGGCGGTCCCATGGCCGATCTTGCTCAGCTCGTCAACGCACCCGTTGACGCAATCTCCCTCTTCTTCTCTCTTCTCATCGGTAAGTAAATAACTAATGACACGTTTAATAAAGTAGCACACACCTTTGATTCTCAATTCTTCATCTCAATCTCACTCACGTACTTCACGTATATCTTACACGCTCCGTCACACTATACTCTCATCTCTTCTGCGCCTCGCATTTTATTATTGTCACGTACTACTCCGCATTTTCGTTTTATCAGGCATGACTGAACGGATCAGCCTATACTAATATAAGTGTCCTTGTTGCATATCGGATTTTATTACATATTGCTTTATAAAGCACCACTTGCACCTTTGAATTTTTATAGATATACGTATTTTCAAGGTTAGGTCTGCACTTTGTTTCGGTTCTTGAGTTTCAAGGCTATTGCGAAGCCGCTAAGTAGTGTATGTATAGTACATAATACAATATTGTACAATGTAGATACTATGTTTATAGCAAAGTCGAAATATGCCGACTAATAAAGTTTAACTCCGGCGGTACTATTAAGACGTTTAATTATGTTTTTTTTTTTTTTTCTTGAAAAGGATTACGTTTTTTTTTTCGCAGTTACATAACTCAACCATTTTTATTTTAAGTACGATGAACAAGGTACCTGTTGGTTGAAAAATTTTAATTTTTTCTTCATGACGTGCGGTAAATTTGTCAAATATGCAGATTTTATAAAGTCAATATTGTCATTGGCCGTTCATATTGCATATTATTTATGCATACTTGGAATAACAATTAAACTTTGGGTTTTTTTTTTTAATAAAAAATAAATTAATTACAATTGTTGCTTGTGTGTTCATAGGTAGCTTATGACAACTTTTTACAACTTTATCACGACTTCGTGCAAATGTGTTCATATGTTGCGTAACATTTTTTTTTATCTTATCTAAAACCTTACTCGTATAACGACAACAAAAATCTCGACTTGATTGATTTTAAACGTGTAAGTTCGATCTTAGCGCAAAATTTGAATTAAAAGATAGATTTGTTTGAAAAAAATAGGCGTACGTTAGAATATTTGTTAAATTTTGTTTACTCATCGTTTTGGAATCACTTACAGTGTATTTTATTTTAAAAAATTCAAAACTTAAAAAAAAATCCTTTTTCAATTCGTATCATCTTTCTATTACATGATCTAACTTTTAAAACTAATCTGATCACACCACACACCTTTTTAATATAAATCTAGTTATGAATCACACATATTCAATACGATTGTTTTGTTTCACTTACAGGTTTTCCATTAGCACTAATCCACAGGCACGCATTTTACGGAAAAGATTCAATACAGCAACATTATTTTTTCTTAATTACTGGATTCACAATCGGATTTATAAATTATGGTAAATTGTTATTAAATTACTTTTATTTTAATATTTTACTTTATTCCTTTTCCTAAATTTATTATTTTGAATTTTTTTAGCAAATAAAGATAAAAATTCAAAAAATTTTAAATCTCCGTTTTTTTAAATATATTTGATATAAAAATTATACCTACTACGTTCGTTATATTCAAAAGATTTCGCGATATCATTTTAATCTACTGTTCCAATGATTGCTTAGCTCTTATAGCTACTAATTTTTTTATTTTCATTTATCTATCGCTGTTTAACGTGGGAAAAAATTCCGTTATTCGGTATAAACGATAAAAATAAAAATTCGTAGTAAAAATAAATCATATTTATAAAAACAATTAAATTAAATTTACTATAAATTTGTCGTTTAATTTAGGCTGGAACATCTTACATTCATTGACAGCTCTGCTTGGCACCTACTTGATATTGAAATGGGCGTTTGGCACAACGAAATCCGTCATAGCAAGCTTCATATTTAATATGGTGTATTTGTTATGGGGTAATTAATACATCAAGTATTTCAGTATGCCGCATGCTTTAGGTAACAATTTAATTAAAAAAATTTTTTTAGGCTATTACACGACGGCAACTGATGATTACGATATAAAATGGACATTGCCTCAATGCGTGCTAACTTTGAGGCTGATTGGACTAACTTTTGATTTAGCCGATGGCGCTCAACCAGAGGTACGTATCAAATCAAGAACAATAGGTGTATTTTGTGAATTCTAATTTATACATTTTTACGTAATTTGCAGAGTCGTTTGTCAGCTACTCAAAAAACGACAGCTTTACCTCAATGTCCAAGTTTATTGGAAATTGCAGGTTTCTGTTACTTCCCTGGTTCGTTTTTAGTCGGTCCTCAATTTAGCATGAAACGATATTTGGATTATGTGGGTGGAAAACTTGTAGAAACGGTAAGGCTTAATTTAAAAATAATTAAAAAAAAAAAAATTAAATGTAAGAAAATTAATTTATTATTCTAACAGGCGAGAGATAGCGAAGGTCGACAACAGCCGCCAGATTCATTTCAGACTGGACTTTACAGAGCTCTAATAGGCATCGCTTATATTTTTATGTATCTAATTGGCACAATGTATGTCTCTGATCAGTACCTGCTTGATCCAGAATTTAACAATCAAGGATTTTTCAAGAGATGCTTCCTTCTTGGACTTTGGGGTAGATGCAACCTTTACAAATACATTAGTTGTTGGTTGATTGCCGAAGGGGTATGTACAGAAATTAATATTCTTTTATTCTAATGAGCACCAAATAATAATTTTAATTCTTTTATACATGTCTAGGTTTGCATTGCTTTTGGCTTAACTTATAATGGTAAAAACGAAAAAAATCAAGATAAATGGGATGGCTGCGCAAACGTTGATTTGATTACTTTCGAAAATGCAACAGAATTTAATCATTACATTCAATCATTCAATATCAATACAAACCACTGGGTTGCAGAATACATATACAAAAGGTTGAAGTTCCTTGGCTCTAAACTCTACAGCCAACTAGCAACTTTGTTGTTCCTTGCTATTTGGCATGGTCTTCACAGTGGATACTATTTGTGCTTCTTTATGGAATTCATCATCATGTATTTTGAAAAAGACGTAAGAACTACAATTTTTTTCATCTTTATTTTACTGTGATTTTTATGAAAGATAATACTCAAAGATACATAACTTTTATCATTACAGCTGAAACCTGTTTTGATCAAGAATCCTACACTTATTTCACTCAATGAAAAGTTTTGGTTTAGAGTTGTAGTCTGGTGCATGCTCAAAATTTACACATTTGTTTTTATGGGTTACAGTCTTATACCCTTTGTACTCTTATCATATTGGCGATACATTCAAGTGTACGCAAGTATGTATTTCATAGGTCACATAATTTTCCTTTCGTATCCAATGCTAGCACCGTACATCAAGAAAGCTCTAAGACCTCAACGACAGAGAGAACATACTGATTAAAACTTTTGACGCTCATTGTCTTCCTGTACAAATTATTTAATGTTTGTAAATTGATCGCCTTATCTATATCAGCACTTTAACGATTGTGTAAATATACGGCACAAAATAAACATCCTATTTTTACGCGGTCATTAAATCACAATATGTCTACCAGAAACTGCAGTTTTTAAAAATCACAATCGTGAAATGTGTTAGTGTATATAAGGCAAATAAATTGATTATCATAAGTGTAATAATTGGTTGAAAATTTTCAATATTAGTTTTGTTAGCATAATAAATTCTACTTTCAACCTATTATTATTCTTTGATTTTATACAAGTGTAAATTATTTGAAAAGAGAAATTAAGTTTACACTATTTGTAAACAAGTTAATTTAATTTTAATCTATTTTTCACATCTTTTATATATAAATGTTTGAACATTGTGAAATTTATAAACAATTTTCAAATAATTTTCTTACTTTACAAAATATCTATGGGCTCTTGTAAAATTGTTAAAAATGTATTTTTATAACGACTAAAATTTTAAAGATTGTTTCTTTTATTGAAAAACAATATTTTTATTAATATTTCAGATAAAATATCTGCATTTTATAAATTTGTAATTAAAAGAAAAAAACAAAAACTGTAATTGATTAACGATTATAAATCACAAAGTATATTTTTCATAAACATATTTTTGAAAAACTAATAAAGTTCAACCAGTAAAAGACTGAAAATAAAATTTTGAGACTAATAAATACATATTGGAATAAATAGTATCATTATTTTAACAAAATCAAATTAATGACCAGATTTGTCTGATTTTATAACATATATTATGTACTTTAATAAACATCTGTTAACTAACTTCAATGCTAAAATGCTTAAAAAATTTCTTTTTCAATTTCTAAGGGCATAATATTTGAATTTTTTCATTTTTTAACAGATTTTTAACTCCTGAGAAATTAATACAAAAATATAATAAAATGACGAATGTTCCATGATATTAATAAGTGATTTATAAAAGAAAAATATTCTTCGATTTTTATAGTATAAGTTTTTAATATAATATAATATAACTTATTTTGTATGTTAATTTTGTCGTAATATTGAAAGGCTGTTAAGATCAAATTTTAGGATGTAAAAAATAAAGCATAACTTATGTAAATACTACTTATGTGTTCTTATTTTTTTGAAAATTAAATAAGTTGAAAATCTGGATGTGTTCTATAAAAAAAATTAATTTTTAAAAAATTTTGGCATAAAGAATAAATTTTTACAAATATATACCTTTTTGAAAAATCAAAAACTTGTTCCAATAACGTATAATATTTTCTCGTGACTTAGCCTACATTTACAGTTGACCAATAGCAGAGCACCGCTTGGATTTTACGGCTCGCGTCGGTTTGCAAATAGTAAATATAACCATTTGTTTGTGCGAAAAAACTGTGTTTGACTATAATTATAATAGATTATCATATATTTCGAAAAATAAAGTGTGTGTATTTGTGTGTGCATAGAATTGTCATTTCCATATACTCACCGGTTAAAAAAGCTCCGTCGCAAGTGTGCAGTTTGGCAGTTTAGCTTTTCAACAAAAATGGTGAGTACCCAAAAGAAAATCGTTTCAAGTAGCATCTCCATCAAATAAGCCGTTATCAAAACCCTCGAACAATCCAAATAATCATCAGTTTTAAAGTATATTAGGTGTATGTACGTGGCTATTGATATTATGTAGACAGCAAGAAGTCGGAAGTGCAAAATGCTTTCTTTCTCTTGGGTAGGCAGGCAGGCAGGCAGGTGTGATAGGCATTCTCTCGTGTGTCGGAAGTTGCAATTTCCCGAGGCATTATATATTAGCAAATCGCCTTTGGCGTGCGTGCCCTGGCCGCGAGCCATTATCAGAGATATAGCTGTATACGATATATGCGCGAACTTTCGCCTCTAAAATGGCCTGTGGAAGGGGAAGGAGAAAGAGGGGCGACTTAATTCCTTTCCGATCTGGTCTACCTAAACCTATCTATATAGGTATATATCAATGCATAAAAGTTGCAGAGAGAGAGAGAGAGAGAGAGAGAGAGAGAGAGAGAGAGAGAGAGAAGAGTCATGCGTTTTAATTCCTATCGACATAGGCCAAAGAACGAGCCGTCCCCCTTCCCTTCCTCCAGCGCACTGCATCACCTTCTTCTGGAAACCCGCACCACCCCTGACGCAAGAGAGAAAGAAACGCGTTAGCATGGAAGCGCATAGGCATATACGCTCGCCTTTCCCAATCTCAGCCTTTGTAATATATGAATCTCTGCTGCAGCTGTACTTAGTCCGCGCGTTCGCTCTCAATGCAGCCTGCCGCTGCTTTCACTCGTCCACGCATAGAAAAGAGCTATGGCTGTATACATATAGGTACATACATACCTGGCAGCAGCAGCAGCAGCAGCAGCAGCAGCTACCATCTCCGCCACTTCCACCTTTTGTTTTGTCTAGAAGCTTCCTCATGCCGATAAAGCGTAATTAACGAGCGCAGAAACTATAGCAATACCTCTTTCTCTCTCTCTCTCTCTCTCTCTCTCTCTCTTTCTACGCATGAGGGGAAGACTGCTGCCTTCTCTCCGCGCTCCTCCGACATCACGCCTTATATACTTGCTGTTGTCGTTGTAAAGACACCCTCCCCCGCCCGCACTGCCTCATCCTTTTTCTTTATTAGATCTTGCTCCGGAAATTCGCGTGGCGACTATATAGCTGCTACGGTATGCTATGCTCACTCGCGTTTCTTTTATATATACACCTAAGATCCTAGCTATAGCTACCTAAGTGCAGTAGAAAGACCTAATATGTATATATTATTACTTGCTATCTCGTCTCTTTCTCAGCGCAGCTATTGTCTCCCAACTTATTGCGACTATACTCTACACGAGCCGCCTCCGCCACCATTCAACGTTTTCATATTTTCTCATTTTTTATTATTATTATTATTATTATTATTATTATTATTATTATTATTATTATTATTATTGTTATTATTGTTATTATACCTGCCTGCCTGCCTGCCTGCCTACCTTTTTTTTGTTAGATTTTTGTGAGCGTAATCCAGTGTAAAGACGCGTAGATCACAGCACACATCATTTTATAAACACGTCGATCCATCATGTATTTTCTATCAACGTTATCATTTTGAGATTTTATAATGGCTTGTGGTATATATTATAAAACGTCAATCAATCTTACAACACACTTATGACGTGAAAGTGAAGATTTTTAAAAGGAAAAATAAAAAAAAAAAGGAAGAAAAATAAAAAAGAAAATAGTACATTTTATATACATAGCTATATATTATGATCATTGAAATTTTATGGCCAAGATATTTAGTGTACGTTTAAAATTATTTTAGCTATGAATATATAGGTAATAGGTAGGTAGGCATAATGTGAGTTATACGATCGAGCAGCAAGACATTAGGAGATCAAGGAAGCGCAAGCTCGCGCGCTATATCTTAACCTGCCCTGCAGACGTAATCCTTGTATATACTTATACATACCGATTCCTACCTTACTTAGAGCGATTATTTCACTGGGAAATAATATAAATATGTTATGATTTCAAGCGTAGAGCCATAATTATTTAATAACATGCCCCCCAACCCCCCACCCTTTTAACAGTTGCATATATAGGTATTGCCATTCACAACCACGAGCTTTATGTAACATGTAATCAACAATTATTATTAAGATATTTATTTTTTAATGTTACAACTAATGCTTTTTATCGTGCTGTAAGCTGCTGTCTATCTCATTTTTATTACAGCTGTATGAATTTTATTCAAAATATCATCATATCCGCGTATTTAAAATTTTCCCTGCAGATGAAAGGAATATTGGACGTTTCAACGAATTTCCAAGTATAAAGTATAGATTTTACCATCGACTAATTGCATAGCATTAGTCGTTTTTGTTGTTGTGATCCTGTAAAACGAATGGCATTTCTTATGTGATTTATTTATATATGGGATATGGACTTGTATATGTGGTACACGGAGATTAAATAAGAACACAAAACAAAAAAGGGATATTATATTATTATTTTTTTTTTATTTTTTTTCTTTTTTTTTTTTTTTTTTTTACATTTTTTTTATTATTATTTATTTGTTTTTTGTATAGAAAAATAGTTCATCTAAAGCTCGTCTCGCTGAAATCGGCGAGAAAATCAAACGTTCGTAACTTTCTTCTTTTTTTTTTTAATTAATAAATCATCATTAAAATCAAAGTACAAAAACAAAAAGAAAAAAAAAATTGAAATAAACAATGTTATATACAGTGGAGCACTTATCTAAGCTCTAACTATTCGCGATTACGAAACGTCGCCTCGCATCAATAATATATAATATATATATATGTATGTTTGTATGTATGTATGTTTGTATGCAAGTTTGTATGTATTATGTATGTTTGTATGCAAGTTTGTATGTATGTATGTATGTATACGTACGCGTCCTGGTCAAACTGGGAGTTGGGCGGAAAAAAGACTCAAATGTATGTATGTACGTACGAAATGGCTTTCCCAATGGTAAATTATATCTGCATCCCATACATCAACATGCGCAGAGCGAGCTCATCGGTCGAGTCTCTTCTTATTTTATTCAATTTGCCTTTATATTATTTATTCCATACTCTTGTCTCTCTCTCTCTCTCTCTCTCTCTATCTCTCTCTATCTCCTTCAATTTTCTTATTTCGTCGCGGTCTACTACGTCGTCGTCGGAAAGTTCCAGATCCTCTCGCATAGATATAGAATATATTTCTTCTCTTTCTTTTTTTCCTTCTCCCTTACTCTCTCATATTTCGCGCATCGCCGACACACAGACAGCAGCAGCAGCAGCAACCTGTTGCACGCGTTTTCACTTTTTTCATCGCGGAAGTGTGCCACCTTTCTTACTTACTTAGTATACACGTATATATACCGCGCAATCGCACCGCCGATCTACATATAACGCGTTGCTGTTGCTGCTGCTGCTCCAGAGTCTATATAGTTTATACGGACGCGTCTTCTTCAATTGTATTATACAGGCAAGTAGAAGGGGGTAAAAACAAAGGTGTGTAACACCGTTCCGACAAAATAAAAAGTTGAAAAAATTAACAAGCAAAAAGGAAAAAAGCGAGAATCAGCAGTTTGAGAATTAAAAACTTGAAGGAGGAGTTGAGGAAGATGAATTTCCCGTTTGTATCGCGAGACTATACTAATAACCAAGGAGCTTCCTTTCTCTCTCTCTCTCTCTCTCTCTCTCTCTCTCTCTCTCTCACTTTTGATATCCTATAATACCGATACAGCATCTCTGATTCTCTATTGAGTTGTAGGTCGTAGGTATACTCTCGTTCTCAAAATTAAAATGTTTTATATCGAATTGAATTTCCGGAAGAGACTCTCGCTTTTTAACACTTGAGGAATAGAAAGGGATGCTGATAATCACGATGGTGATGATGATGATGATGATGATGATGATGATGATGATGATGGTGATGATGGTGATGATGTAGGTGGTTGGTGGTTGTGGCGGGCCTTAAAGATCGCTGGCCGATTGCTGTCGTGCTTGGGCGTTGCAGTTGCTGCTGTTGTTTGCGTTTATTTATATACAGGCACGGTTGATTAGTAGGGTCCGTCGTTGGAGCTGGGCGGACCGTAGCTGTCAAGTGGAGTGCCGGGAGTCACGTTGGGCGGGCCGTAAGCTCCGGACTGCTCCTTCTGTTGACAGAAATGCCGGAACACATTGCGGGTATATTATGTAGTCGAGAGGGAAAGAAGGAGTTGCTGATGGACACTGTGTGACAGGTGTGTGTGTGTGTGTGTGTGTGTGTGAGAGAGAGAGAGAGAGAGAGAGACTGGCGGATTAACGTACCTGAGTCTTGTAGCGGATGAAGTAGACCTCGGGCTTGCTAGGCTGCGTCGGGGCCTGAGTGGGTATGACCAGCTCGGGCTGCTCCTCCGGTTTCTTCACCAGCACGTAGATGAGGGTCTTCTCCTCGTCGGGCTGGGGCAAGGGCGGGAGTGCGGGGGCGGTGGGCGTTGGTGGGGTCGGGGCCTTGATGAAGACGATCTTGTAGTGCTTCTGGGGCGGCGGGGGTGGTGGCACGTATTTCGGGGCCTTGTACTCCGGGGCTTCCGGCGGTGGCACGTGCACGTAGACGTGCTTGTGGATCACCGGCTGCTGCTGGGGTGCCCCGTAAGACGAAGCTGGGTATCCGCCCCCGCTGGAGTCCACGGGCGAGGGGAAGTAGGATGAAGGCAGTGGGGGTTCTGGTCGTCCGAGCGCCACACTCGCCACCGTTAACAACTGAAAATTTGCAATTCATCCGCTCCGTAATGTATAATTTTCCAATAAAAAAAAAAAAAAAAAAAAAAAAAAAAAAAAAAAAAAAAAAAAAAAAAAAAAAAAAAAAAAAAAAAAAAAAAAAAAAAAAAAAAAAAAAAAATAAATCGATAATATCAGTCGTTTTTCTTTCGATCACTAAAAGTCAAAGTTTTTAAGCATAGAATGAAAGATTCATATTGGTTAATACAGTCGATTAAATTTGAATAAATTGATAAGGTAGAGCAAGTCACGCACGCATTATTATAAATATGTATACGTGAGTAAGAGGATCGCGAAGAGAGTAGTAAGTTCAGTGAAAGTCAAAGCGGTTGATTTTAAAAAGTTTTGATATCATTTATACATACTCCTCTCCGGCCATATATGCTCCGAGAAAAAGAGAGAGACCCAAATTATTTGAACATTAAGTAATCGTAAAAAGAAGTTTAACGAGCAAGTATCAATACCGATTGGAAAGTCGAAAATTTTACAGAGTGGACCGCACCACCGGCCATGGCCAAAAATCAACTGCTCTACTTACTTTGAATATCAGTTTGAAAAAAGACGTTTCATGAAAAAAGAAAAAAAAACTCGTTTTTACAGTAGTTGATATAACTTGTTTTTTTTTTAATTTTTATTTTTGTGTACATACAAACAAACTGGTTACGTATTTATATATTTATGTATAGGTATATAAAAAACAAATTTCGCAAATGATCAATCATTCTTCATTTTTTTATCAGCTGTCTGATCAGATTTTAAAATTCCATCAAGCAGCATCAACCCGGAAATTTTTATTAATAAATTAAAAATAAATTATCTTTCTCTAAAAACGAATAAAAGCAGATAATAAAAAAAAAAGAATCTCGAGAAAAAAAAATCCAAGCATCTCTCAACATATCGTACATAATAATAATAATAATAATAATAATAATAATAATAATAATAATAATAATAATAATAATAATAATAATAATAATAATAATAATAATAATAATAATA
>JAPYZE010003530.1:0-19123 GCA_030522805.1 Leptomastidea abnormis | reverse complement strand
TATATATATATATATATATATATATATATAAAACTCTCATTATATCGATTTTAGATCTTGAATTATTATCTAGTGAAAATTGCTATAAAAGGAGGATTAACTTCGCACACACGTATATCTATCCAATCTTTTCTCATTTGCCTTTTTCGTGAAGACGCTTGATTGCACGGTGAGAATCTCCTAGTAGCATATCCTTATTTGTATTGACATTTATAAGCAAAGAGACTAGTGCAAGAGAAAAAAATAAATCACACTTGTCAATTTCAGGTGTACACACATATATATATATATATATATATATATATATATATATACACACACGTATGTCTATTTATTTTTTTATTTATAAAAATTGTACTTCCACCTTGACTTTCACTCTAAATATACAATCTCAACTACCCCCTTATTCGCTAGATTTCCACTGCTATTCTAGGCTTTGATATTATTATATCGCGAGGTGCATATCAACGTCTGTTCCCTCCGGACAATATCCAATCTATCCCGTTGCGTAAGCGCGATTATGCTTGTAAGAACAAACAATGTAACGAAGAAAGAAAAAAACATCGAGCCTTGCCGTGGCAAGTTTCCACCAGCAGCGTGACGTCTTCCACGTCATTCAAAATTCATTTTATATCTATCCCAAGCGATAGTGCTGCGGTTCCGCAGAAAAACACCTACCTGCTCGACGCTCATTTGCGAAACCAGAATCAGGGGAGCTTGCCTATTTTAACAAAAGAAGAAATGGGTAGGGGTGAGAAGAAAACTGTAGTGATAGACGCAAGTTGTAATACTGGTGAATTGTTGCAAGCGTAGGGCTGGTTAGGCTCGCGGTCTTCTTATTCATTTATCATCTGACCAACTGACCGACAGAGAAAGGCGTAGCATAGTCGGGGGGTTTTCTTCGAGCTAAGCCGCTGGTAAGTGCCATTTTTTCGTCCTCGTTGCCAATCATGTTCCTTTGAAGTATCGCATTTATAATGTATATATCGCGCAGCATTCGAACAGTATATGTAATCTATTATACAAACATGTGGATCTTTTTATTCAGAGAATGATAATTGCTCTTTCTTCACTTGTGCAGTAAACTTCATTCCCGGGATCAAAAAAGCCCACTTTTGTCCCTTGATGCATAATATGCTGCATTATATACTAATTAAAAAAAAAAAATTATTAATCACTAAATTAATTTCGATTTATCTTTTCTATGAAAATATTTAATTAGAAAAGTTATTCAGAAAAATAACAATTTTACATAGCGTAATGAGTTATTTTACTCCCTAGGAACGTAATCATTTAGTCCCGAGGAAATAAAATGACTCATTATACCTTAGGGCGTACATTTCAGTGCCTTCTTTTTATAGCTTAATAATAAAGCCATTATTTACCGGTCAAAAAATTATGACTTTCTCTTAATTTACGATCTTACTCATAAATTTGCCGACTTTTGATTCAATTTTTAAAATCTTTTGAAAATTTAATTTTTTCAATTTCATTCTGAATCGCGTGATTATTCTAAGCCAATCGCATCACAAATAGATCAGCGGCACCGAAACTTCATAAAAGGAAACTAAATAAGCATCAAAATTCGATGTTACGTTGATTTTCAAAAAACGTGATAATGAATTATAGGCCTAATCACGCGATCATCGAAATAAGCGGGTCGAGGTTCGTTACCTTGGCTCCTTACAATTTTGATTTGATAAAAAGAGTAGCAAGTCTCACAATAATAGATCCTGATGAGTTAGAAATTAAAAAAAGGAAGGATAATTCAACAACAAAATTATTGCGAGCAGATGAAATTGCAGACATAAATTAAAAAGTGCGAAGGTAATAATAACGCGTTACTCAATTTCTCAGCGTGAATAGGTAAGTGCATGTACGGAAAGCTATCTCTTTCTCTCAACATCTCATCGAGCAAGACAATAAGCGCAGCGTATAGGTGTGTAAGGAGGGGCAGAGGCAAATCAATCGCGTGGGAGGTGGTGTCTCTGTAACTAGCAGCACGTGGACGTATATAGCTAACATCCTATATAGTTGAGCAGGGAAGAGACTCGAGTGACGAGTGGGCACGCGGAATGAAGTGGGGAGCCTAGTGGGGAGCGCAGTGTCACGGTCCAGCCAGCTCAGCTCCTTTATACTGCTCAGTCCTATTATATCAGTCCGCTCTCGCCGCAACATGTATAGCTAAGCAGCTCTTCCGCGCTGGCGATCCTTAGGCTCCTTGCCTCTGAGAACGCGATCCGACCGGTGACCGCGCACACGCACACTATACGCGGACCACCTCTATCACGACTTGTAGCTGCTATACTCCTGTAGCTGCATGGGCAGCAGCGGTGGAGGTGGCGGACATACACGCAGCAGAATGCCCAGGTATACTTGGAGGCAGGCGGAGACCCGAGACCTGTTGGGGCCGCATAGAGAGAAGAAACAGCAGCAGCAGCAGCAGTAGCTGCAGAGCCTCTACTATATACATAACGCAACCGCGGAATAATTTGAAAGACAGCTAAGCCGACTGCGCCTTGACATCGACAAGGTACACTTGCTCGCGTCGGGAGGCCACCACCGCAACGAGCGATCCATCTCTTCCACCGCCTCGGTAGCAGTCCGCGAACACTGCTGCATCCCTCTTTCTCTTGCTCTCTTTCTCTTTTCTCTGGACGGCTGGATATCGATTGATGCCTGGGATCCGCTCGACCGCGATATATCGTTCGGAACTTTGCTGCTGCTGCTGCTGCTGCTATTGCAGGCGCCGCGAGAGACGCGCGCGCGGCGGCTCTCACCCTCAGCCTCGTATACTCACCGCGATCTATCTACCTTCTCTCAGCTGTGGCTTTTTTATTTATTTTTGTTTGTTTGTTTGTGTTTTTTTTTCCATGTCCCTTGCTGTTAAGAAAAGGGCCTGGCTTGTGTGTGACGAGAGATCCTCGACGTCGTTTGTATACGAGCCTTCGCTGTCAGCTGGGCTGTGCTCTCTGGATTATTTACCGGATCCTACCACCTCTCTCCCTCCCTCTCTCTCTCTCTCTCTTGTTTTGCATTAAGCCGCTCCCCTTTAAGCTCGTTGCGTATTCTTTTTTTTGTTTTACAAAAACATATACTCTTGCTGTTGCGCACCTTTTTTCTATATATATTCTCCGGCCAAGCAAGTTTTCTTTGTTTAACGTTGCGTGTTATTTATTGTTTAAGCGCGTACATTTTATATTCTTGGGAATTTCGTCTATCAGAGCTGTCTGTCAGAGCTATAAGCTTTTAGATTACAACGTTATTTCGTTTAAAAGTGAAGCTCAGAAAAAAGGATAAAAAAAATGGTATTTAAAAAAGCCAACGCCCACGCTCCGCGATATATATTATTGTCTGAAATGAGAAACTATCAGCATAATATTATTTTATTTCCTGTAAGATAGATATATTGGCTATTTTGGTGTTGTTTCATTAAATCAATTCTTCGCTTTGTGTTCTTTTTTTTTTAAGCTGTCTATTTTTTTCACCTCGGGCATAATAAGAAAAAGAATAAAGAAAAAAGTACTTATTGGATATATTTATCCGCACCCATTCAATCACACAAGTTGAGATTGCGCTGTATATGTCAGGTAAAACGTAATACTTAATTGTTAATTATTTTGATAGTTGAGTCAGAATTTATTTATAATGAACAAAACTTGCCTGGAGATTGTCTATACGTTTTATCTATATGAAACAGAATGAGCGATATAAAGAGAAAGAGAGAAAGAGAGGAAGAGAGAGAGAGAGAGAGCCATCTTCTCTCGTTTGTGCGCGCGCGCGTGTGTGTGTGAGTGTCCTTTGATCCTGTACGCAGGCACTCGTGTAATTATTCGACCTCGTTGTTCGTCAATCATCGCTCCAGTGATCATTAATTTCAAAATATTGCCAGCAATCAGGCGAGTTATTTCGAATCTTCTCTGCCCGGTGCCCTCATTGTCATTACCGCGACGTTGAAAAGACTAATTTTTTGTGCCCGTTTACAGTGAGAGAAAGAAAGTGAGAGAGAGAGAGAGAGAGAGAGCCCAAGAGCTGGACTTATTCCATAAAAACTTTTTACCTATACACACACACGTACTCAGCGAAACTGGGTGCAAAGGGTGTCTGGTGCAACGGAGGGAGAAGAAGGCTGTCGCACCAAAAAGCCGAGAGCAAATAATCGATGATAAGTACGCGAGGTTTCGGAGCCTAGAGGAAGACTTAATTTTTCGATAGTAGATCGACAAAATTTCGCGTATGCAGAAGCAGAAGCAACTTTTGTTTGGCTGAAACTCGCGGGGAGCGGGTTTGTGGACTCAGTCGCAGACGCGCGTTTCTAGCAGCAGCAGCAGCAAGCAGCGAGCTTACGTTGTCGTCGTCGTCGTTGGGCGCGTGGATCTCTTCAGGCGCGCGGTGCTCTTAGCTCGTAAATTCAGTCGAGTAACGAGGCAACTGTCGAAAGTGACTTTAAATAAACGACGCGCAGTCTTTTTTCTGCTCTTCTCCCCACCCCCCACAACCCACCCTTTCCCTTTCTTTTTTTCCTTCTCACTTCTCTTCCTCGCCCAGTCCGCAAACCCTCGAACGGATTTCTGCCTGGGGAAAAGAAAACGAACGCATATACAGTAAATCAAGTCTTTTTTAAGCTCTCTCCCCTCCCCCTTCACCCTTCTCTCTCTCTCTCTCTCTCTTTCTCTCCCTCTATGCGGGTGAGATACAGACGTGTAACGAGGAAACGCGATAGCGCTTGCAGCGATGAACGCAAAGAGCAAAATGAAAAAAGTATTGCAAACATTCCCGGAGAAGAGGAGGATTAAAGAGAGAACGAGAGCTTGCGAAAGTCAAGGCACGAAAGAAAAAGGGAACACGGGAGCAGATAATATGCGCGCAGTTTTGCAGCTTGACAAGCGTTGACGGCCAGATTAAAATTTAACCTCGCGGTAGCGCTACGCTCTACTCCAGTCCAGTCTCCATCCAAATGAGCTATTCTATCCGATGATACGACGAATGAAGGACCGCGACCACGCGGCTGCGCGCTCCTGAGGACTGACGATATATTTTTATGTAGCACTCGAGAATAGCCCGAGCAGTTTTCTCTTTCTACCCCACCACGCCTTGATACTTTTATACTTTATTTGTTCTGTCCCTTGTCGTTGCTTCAATTATAGTTTTAGCTTTTTGACACAGATGGTTTACTGGATTTCAATTCTTTGATTATATATATAATCAAAGAATTGAAATCCAGTAAACCATCTGTAACAAAAAGCTAAAACTATATATAATATATATATAATAACAACGTACGTGATAGTGAAATAGAAATACGAAACAAAATATTAAGATTCATTTTTAATAAAATCGTAATGACTTGCCTAATCATAACTATTATTCATTTGAATTATTAAGGGGTTACATAACTTACAATTTTTTTTCAAAAGTCAAAAATTTATTTTTTTTGTGCAAAACATTTTGTGTGGATCTTAGAATAATATTCTAATAATTTTAAGACGATATTCAAAGTCAACTTGTGTCTCGGCGATCGTAAAAAGTGTGATTGGACATCAGACGTAAGAGTTCAAAAATTAGTCGAGAGCAGTGCCATTAATATCTTTGCACTTTTGAGCATACGCGGCTCTCGTATCATTACATGATTATTATAAAAATTTTCGAAACAAAAATTTCTAGAAATCCAATAATCAAATAAAAGTTTTCGTTGTTTTTATAATAGTTGTATTTTTTTACATCATAGAAATCCAATTTCATCAAAAATTGGCAAAAATAAATTTGATTTAAAAATTGTTGGATAAGTATTAGGATAATTTATAAAAAATTTCACCACGTTTTTGATTAACTTTACACAAGGTTAGATAAAAAGGTTTTAAACAATTTAATAATTTTTGTTTTTGCACGCGTAAATCTATAAATAGATGAATAGTATATAAATTATAGATCTTTCATTTAACAACATTATAATTTTCAATAAAATAAGGGTCTTAATTTGTGTGTTAATTATTGTCAAAGCTATATTGAGTTATTTTGAAAATTTATTTAAAAAGAAACAAATGTTCTTTGAGGTCTGATAAATTTAATTACAATTCATATTTATTAAAAGATGATTAATACGTTAAAAATTGATGTAGTAGAGAGCATTGGGAATCTTGAAATCAGGTACAAAATACTCGGCAAATAAAAAGCAAGAGTCAATAAAATGCTAAGAATCCCGCTCAGTCAATCATTCTCCGAAGTTTCTAAAATATCTAACAAATGCCGCGGGATTTCTCGTTAAGTAACGATGCCAGGTATAACGTGGCGCTGCTGTAACAGCTACTCCTCCGTTCAAAAAGCACCAACTCGAATTCGCTTACAATCCCGTCACATGGAATTCTGCTTCTTACATATCTTGTTTGCTCTCTTATTCTCTTTCACTTACTCTCGCTATGTGTTTGTATGTATCAGTCTGTGTGTGTGTGTGTGTGTGTGTGTGTGTGTGTGTGTGTGTGTGTATGTGTGTGTGCTCAACTACTCATTACATAATAATGAATAGTTGAGCATCTAACAAAACAATCATTTAGAAATCCTTTGACATTTACACACAGTGTGATTATTCTCTTACACACACGAATAGTACATCGCGCCCAGAGACAGAGCAGAGACATAAGAGCATATAAATCCACCACCATCAACTATCAAAGTATCACCCGTCAGTAACAGCAGCTACTTATCCAGCCATCCCAGTAACAAAAATAGGGTTGAAGGAAGACAAATCGACGAGTAATCGGTAAGCCATATAGCCCCAATTTGCTATTGATATTAATACCTATACCTATACCTATATTGTTCAGCTATATCCATCTCATCAGAAATTTGCAAAAAGGTTTCCGATAATCTTTGAATCTCCACTGCGTGCGAGACCTGCCGACCCGACAAACACACGCAAGCACACATACATGCATTAAATTTGTTTTTACGTTGTCGCAGAACTCGAGCTATTATGTATATTTATTTCGCCAGACTTTTTCAGATACGCAAAACGAAAGGAAAAGCCATAATTGATTGATTAATACCCGCTTATTAAAGAGAAACTGCGGCTCAATTGGATATTTGATTTTAAAGAGTCTCTCTCTCTCTCTCTCTCTCTCTCTCTCTCAAAAAGTGCAAATAAATTGTACCTATATACATATATACCTATATAGGAAAAATAAATGGGCTCGTGAAAAAAATTGTATCACATCATGCCATCCCATCACCAGTGGGGAAAATAAAAAATAAAAAGAATGTAGAGGAGGAAGGAAAAAATAAAAAATGTAGCAAATATGAATATGCGCGATAAATCAGTATTTTTTTACTTGGAAATTTTAATACACGCCAACGTAATAAATCGTTCAGGTGTAGGTCCCATTAATCAAAATAACACGTCGTTCATCATCAAAGGACGACGGACGTCGGGCCATCTCTCGAGGAGTCGATTCGCTCCTCCTCGCTCCCGCATAATAAAACTCTATTTACGATAAACTGCTCGCGTCGCGAGACTACACAAACTCTCTTCACGGCAGCGCGGAAAAGCGCAACGCCCTGGAATCGTCCAGCAAACAATCATCAGTTTTCCTCTCTTTTCCATTTCAGTTGCAGTCGCGCTCGCGCGCATTATAAGAGCCCGTTAATGTATATGATACGGTAAAACGGTCACAGAAAACAACCGAACCGCCCAGCGTAAGTTTTCCTTGCGTCGAGGACGCAGTCGGGCGCCACTGATACAACATGTGTCCTTCTTTTTTTTACGCGTTACACCCGCGCGCCAGCAGAGTTTCTCCCGCTTAATTCATGCAGCGCAGAGATACGAGGACGCGTCTGCAGCAGCAGGCATCCACTTATATTCTGGTCCGCTCTCGGGCACATTTGGCAAGGAAAGCCCGGTGAAAATGAGGAAGAAATATCGGAGTGGCGGGGTTGAGGGGCAGGGGAGAGGGAGGGAGTGAGGTGGGTGGATGGGAAGTAGAAGATGAAGAAAAAAAAAGTAAGTAGTTCTTTTGTCCTCGGGATTTCGCGAGCTCGTTCTTTCGGCTGAGCAAAAAATACAAGCAGCTCCTGCTCGGCGCTGCGCTTTCGGCTTTCTCCCTCTTTGCCCCTCTTCGCTCTTTTAACTGACGCGCCGCAGTTGGCATTGTTATTTCGGTGCGTTCAAGTCTCCGCGGTTGTTTCATAATGAAATAAAGAAACGCTAGGTATAGGTATAAACAACGATTTCGCATAAACGCGGAGAAACCATATTGCGAGAGAGAGAGAGAGAGAGAGAGAGAGAGAGAGAGAGAGAGAGAGAGTGTGCGACTCGATCGCTCGCTATACGGCTGCCGACGCAACGGTATATATACGTGCGATGACGCGATGAAGGAAAGGTAAGAGCAGCAGCAGCAGTAGAAGCAGAAGGAGGTGGAGAGAAAGAGAGAGCTGCTGCACCGAGAAAAAAAAAAGAGCGAGGGCCATCGCGACTGAAATGGGAGCGAGCTCTTCCCACGCGAACGCGGACCTGTACGCTCTCTCTCTCTCTCTCTCTCTTTCTCTGTCATACACAGCAAGAGAAAGAGAAAACTTCTGCAAAAGCACGTGCGGTGCTCTTCTTCTTTTTTCCGGATATATTCTCTCTTTTTTCCACCTTCACCCCCCCCCCCCCCCTCTCCTCTAGTAAGAGCTTGCGCTCAAGTCCAGCAAGTCGCTACTGCTGCTGCTACGTACATGTGGTAGCTATCATATATGCACCTTAAACATACATAATTGTGTCAACGGTTATTCCCTAACGCTGCAGCTACTGTTACGCAAATAATACGCGCTTGTCTCCTTTATTTCTGCGATCATCTCGTGTTTGAAAAAGAATCGTGGATGATGCGATTATGATGTGCGGGGAATGACAAGTTACATTGTCCTCGATATAGATGTTTAGGTAAACACGAGCCGAGGATGAGGCTCATTAAAATATACATATTACACATTACACACACACGTCATCTCTGAAGCAACTCCCATTACGCTCCACTACCATATATTATCTATAACTTACACACCGCTCCCTGCCCAGTCGATTTGCTCGGCAGTTATTATCCTGTCCACTTATATTCTTCACCATACTTGTCGACGTAGTTGTCGTTGTCGTCATCGTTGTCGTTGTCACAGCTTTAATAGTTCTAAATTGTATATCGCTTAGCTTCTCCACTGCGCTGCTGCTGCTGTTTGCACACTTACATGTCCTTAAACGAGATAATCACCGCTAGTAAACCACAAATTTAGCCCAGACTTTTCTTCTTTTATTTTATTTTTTTTTTTTTTTTAAGAGCAGAAGGCCTGGCATAATCTGTCTATAACTATACGTACATTAAGGACTAATAAGCAAGGCAAAGCAGGAATGACAGTCCCTATATAATGCTTAGGGGCGCTTGCGTAAGTCTCCAAGACTATTATATTACAGGAAAAAAAAAAAAAATTGCTGAAAGCTCTTTCTCTTCTGTTTCATGAAGTGTCGCTCTTGTCTGCACGCGGTGCATTGCTACAAAATGATATGGCGCACGTATATGAGAGTATGTCGATGAGCAGCCACCGATCCCTACCCTTTATTTTGTACTCCTTCAGAATAACCTAATCCAGCAACCGAAACAACGCGAATGAAAAATTTTTGCTGAAAAATAGATAATTGATTCAAAGGGTGGTGGGGGAGAGGGAGGGGGGGGGGGGTTATGTACACAGATCGTCACGATTTTTCTATTGTCTAGAATATGTATATTCGCTAAAAGGAGTAAAAGAAATTGAGGAAGTGTCAAGGGCTATTACAGTAGGTGTCAATTGATAACGAAAAGAGCTCTCCTTTCTTTCTTTCCAACTACTCGCTAGCCTTGCTGAATAGAGAGCAGCTCTCTACCGAAAATTCCACGCTGGTTAGGGACGTCTTAATTTTTCGGATTCCTCAAGATCCGCCAGCATAATGCTGTTATGCCACAGCTGCTTGCGGCGGCGGCGGCGAGCTGCAGAGAAAGAGAGTTGTTGTGTAAGTAAGAGAGGTGCCGAGAGCAGAGCTGAAGAAGGCACTACTTCTTCGCGCTCCACGCCCCATCGCGTGCCGCGCGCTCGTTAAATCATTAGCGGCGCGCGCGCGAGACAACGACTACGAAGACGACGAGGAAGAAGAAGAGGTAGAGAAAAAAGACGACCTGGCCACGTGGCCTCCTCATCAGAGCGCGAGAAAGAAGGGAAGTAAGTGCCTTGCATCTTCTTTCCCTCTCCCTCTCTCTCTCTCTCTGTCATGCACTCTTTTCTCGGCTTGTTGCGATAATTTATCACCACTTCGGAAACGATTTTGTCCTGCATTTCGTTCTTTCTCTCTCTCTCTCCCTCACTTGCACATTCGCCTCGTGAACAATCGCGAGCAACGTCCGCTGCGGCGCTGGCTTCATTAATCTCGCCCCCTATTTGCCATGGACTCTAGGCGGCCGAGGGAGAGAAAAAATATAAAAGGTATAGGTATATACACCTATACATCTTGGATGAACTTATGAGCTTTTCACGGAGCGTTATTGCGCCAAGCTGACAAATGAATATAAACCTTTCCGCTGTAATCCTGTCCTGGACGCGGTCGGTCGAGCACTCTTCTCTCGCGGCTTATTATTATTTGCGACTCTGCCTTTGGGGGATACGCGCGCGCTTACATCTTTCTCTCCAATCTGAATTTCTTTCTTTTCTTCTATCTCGCAAATAGCTCACGCGCTTCTTATAATACTCCAGCTTGTGGGCGAGCAGGTCCACCACCTCACCTTCTTTGCCCTCGCACGAATGGATGGGATTTTTAATTAGCGAGAAAATCTCTCTCTCTCTCTCTCTCTCTCTTTCTCATTCAAAGCGCCTTCAACAACATACTCTTATGCACATACATATAAGTATTTGAAATAATTCTACGCGTCTTCTTCTACTTCTTCTTCTTCTACTTCTTCTTCTTCTTCTTCTTCTTCTTCTTCTTCTTCTTATATTCCTCTTTGTATGATGATTGTAGGTTTGCTAATATGTTTACGTCTTGTTATTAAAGATGGAAACAACTTTATGAATTTTATAGACCTGCTCTCAACTGTTGAAGTGAAGAAGACAATTTCACTATTCACGACAACGATGAGTACAGTGTGATATCTTTAAAAAAAAAATTAGCATTGTCAATCGTAAAGAAAGCAGGAAAATCCAAGGTTCGAATGTTGCTAATTTTAAAGTTTTCGGGCATGGTGCACCTGTGGACTCGAGCTAGTTAGCTGGTACCAAAGTTGCTAAGACCTTCAACCGTAACTATAATATCAGAGTATTTTGGCCGTACCACGAAAGATACTGCGGTACTGGAGGCCCGTAGAAGCAGCGGCAGCTATTCCAATCCTGATCGCTGGGCTGGACTCGTGGTAGCAGTTGTTAAAAACTATCAACATCGCTTAGTTAAAAGGATGTATATAGGGTTATATAGGGTAAAAGGATTCAAAGTCCTAGATCCTTATTCATTTTTTGACGTGAGAGTTGCAATCTCAACTCGAGTACCTACCGACTTGGCATATACACATAAGCTATTAAAGATAAGATGGACCTTGGCTCCCTTGATGGTCTTCTAAAGGCTTATCATCCCTTTTAAAAGAAATCCGTAGATCCTGCGTCATTTATGCGAACTTGGGTCGCGCTGGATCCTACCGGGTACTGTACATTCAGTCACAGAACTTTGTCTATCGTAGAAGAATAGCCGTTTATCAGCAATCATAGAGATTTATATATTTTTTATTTTCAAAGGTCGCTGATTAAAACTAGAATTGATGTTCCACTTGGTATTAGATATTTTAGTAAAAGAAGTCTTTGATCAGAAATTTCTTTTTATAATTGACCTAAATCGACAAACAGTCATAAAATTGTGAAATTCCTTCAAATTTATTGTAAACAAAGCTGCATACTTTGACTTGAATAAAAGCTCAATAATTTGCTTAAGCGTGTTGAAGGGATCGGCCGACATTTTCATGGTGCCTGCGTACGATATTCTCATAGTCACCTTCCTCGATGTTACGCCGAACTACTCTATAACTGCGGAGGCTATTCCCATAAAAAATGTGCTTCTCACAATCTGAGCTTTGTCCTTAAAACTTACCAAGCTTCAAAAGACATTTAAAATTTTTTGCTTTAATATTCCGAGGCCATTGGTTTTTCTTGTTATTTTTTTTTGTCTCCGCATATAATTCCTAGTTCCTTTAGCAACTTTATCAACTTTCATGGGGTAAGACAATCAATTCTTTTATTTCGTTTTCTTAAAGTTTCTCCATTCTTCCCACATTTGGTCTATAAATATACTTACGTTACTGTAAATATACTATTATAATCTTTTGTGAAACCGTCTAAATTATATTATTCAAATATTCATTTTTATTTGAATGCAGATCACCAGCCACGAGAGATATAAAAAAAAAACCAAATTATATTATTCACAAGGATGATCAGGTATTTGCGCGTAAAAAATCAGACTGTAAAAATATGTTGCTATTTAAAAGCACATACACTTGTTACTTATACACTCATCATTATGTACAGGGAATATAAGTTGTCTAGTGTATGGCGCCTGTAATACTGCAACTACCATGCGATCCTACCTGTTTCGTAGCCAATTACTTTCCTGGTTCTCAGTGTCAAAAAATAAAATTTAACTTTCATCAAATTTGGTTTCTAATGATCGTATAAGTAGTGATAAAAAATAGTATTGCGCACACGGAAAAAACTGAGAATGCTAAAAGGTACCAGAAGTAAGAAGGGAATTTCTATCAAATCAGCTTCGGTAGCATAAAGCTCCTGAGCTGTGGGCGGATATCACACCCAAGCGGGGAACTTGAAAGTTACATTCCTGGTATGGCAATATAAAGCCGCAGTTTTTGAAAAATTAACAAAATGCTATAAGAAGAGACTTGCGCAATTGGAATGTTTAAGCTATTTCATTACTTCGAGAGGTTTAAGCTTCCTCACTTTTTTCCGTGCAGGTATAAAATTAGTTTTTAGCGAGCGAATTTTAATTTTTAATTCATAATCAGTACATCGTTCATTATGTACCGTAAGCAGAATTTACTTCATCTCAACGTTCAGCCGACACGTTTATTATATAACATCGTACACTTTAGTATTTAATCTGACCGATTCCCTGGATAAAAGATTGGGGTAAAAAACAGGACAGTTGAAGAGCAAAACACAAGGGGGGGGGCTTCGTAATCTAGAAGAAAGACACGAGAGTGAGAGAGAGAGAGAGCAAGAATCAGCCTGCAGACGAAGTTCGCATCCCGTCCGACGGCAACGTAATCGATCGCGTGTGCCTGCGGTGAGCAACGTTGATTGATTTACGGAGATGCACGGGAGCTGCTGGCTGGAGAGCGCGTTTTTCGGAATGCAGATTCTCCAGCGTGGGTCCGGGGCGGCCGGAGGAGGCAGCAGCAGCACCAGCCCGTCCGATAAATGATGATAGTTCATCGAGGGAGGCCAGAACTACTGCTGCTGTTGCTGCTGCTACTGCAGGGAAAGATATCCTATCGTTCTGTCCGCGAGCGAGCCGCAGCCAGCTCGAAAATCCGCGAAAGAGATCCGCAAGGACAAGAGAGCGATTGATATAGCTCCAGTTAGCAAGCTATAGACTTACGTCAAGAGAGGGGGGGGGGGGGAGGAGAGAATACGTAGGGATCCGTCGCGATCCTCGCGAGGAGAGAGCCTGTATACACAGCGCTGGATAATATTCCTAGTTACACGAGTTACCGCACCCCTATCTCCTACGCTCGATCTCATTCGAATGCGAAAATTTTACATGTGGATGCGCTCTTGCTCGCTCGCTCGCTCGCTTGATGATCAGCCCAGCCAGTAGGTATCTGATCTCTCTTTATGTGTGCGCCTGCTACTGCTACTGCACCTAACAAGATTTATAAGCCTGCGGCAGCAGCGGGAATATTCGACGAGCGCTGCGGTACGCTGAAGCGCTGCTGTGTGTACTAGCCAATTGTACTATACTATACTATATACTATTCTATACTATACTATACTATAGTCCTTAGTGGCTATGCACGTAAATTTCCAGCAGCTGAGCGGTCTTCGTTAATATTTAGCTGACGCCTTCTATTTCTTTATTTCTATCAGATCTCGATTTTTCGATACGCTTTCTTAGATGTAACTCTGAATGAGCTTTTGGTTGTAAGGATGCTCTTAATACTTTATCATTTAAATAAATTTATTGTAACCCTGCATCACCCTCTACATAAAGATCAAAGCTCATTATATATATATCATCTCTTGTATAAATCTATAGCTGCAGATCATCGATTAAATATTTTAACAATTGACGAGGTTAAATTAATTATCATTGATCTAAAATTGATACTCTACACATCTTCTTAAAAAATTCTGTAAAATAAAGAAGAATTTGGCAATTATGAAAAATTTGCAACTAATGAATTATTCGTAAAATCAATTGAATTAATAAGTGTGTAAATCAAGTTGTATTTATTTATTAATAAATTTCAAATGAAATATGTTATTTACTAATAAACCATTCTTTGATCAATTTTGCTGTGATAAAAAATTACATTATTATAAATTTCTTCAATTTGCGTGCTCGCTATTTATTATATTGCAGCATGAAATATTAACTGCATTAATTTTTTTTCTTTTTAAACTTTCTAATCGAATCTATTGAAAATTTTTTTATGAATCCAATTTCTCTACTTGATAAAAGCATTTCACACGCTCAGCATTATTGGTATACGGTGATGAAGAAGCCATTATATAATTTATTGCCATAAATTTGTAATGATAATATTTTTGCTTTTATAATAGACATATTTGAACGGAAAATAGGAATCCTATAAAAAAATTTTGATGTCCACGTTTTATTCGTGATGTGATTGGCTTAGAAAAAAACAAAGCATAATCTATATAGACATAATACATAATGGAGCTCGTGATGCGCCTATAGATGACTAGTTAATTCCGTCGGCTCCGGGCTAGAAAAGGCCACAGATTTTTCCGGGCAAGAAGGTGCTACAGATTTTTCCGTTTAAGATAGTGCCATTTCAAAATTAGAGTCAAGACAGTGATATTTCAGGTTCCAGGCAAGACAGTGCGATTTCATATGTTAATAGCATATGAAATGGCACTGTTTTGCTTCTAATTTTTTAAAT
Organism: Leptomastidea abnormis; assembly: GCA_030522805.1. NCBI lineage: Eukaryota > Metazoa > Arthropoda > Insecta > Hymenoptera > Encyrtidae > Leptomastidea > Leptomastidea abnormis. Next base: position 3,950 of record JAPYZE010003530.1, on the reverse strand, counting down.
AGCACGTTCTTGTCTGAAATCTGAAATTGCACTGTCTTGCCTGGAAAAGTCTGTGGCATCTTCTTGCCCGGAGCTGACGATTTAAAAGTAGTATGACTTTTTTTTCGTATGACTTAAAATAATTAAGGAGACTTTAGTTTACACACACACACGCACGCATGCACACACTCACACACAAATACACACGCACATACGCACACACGCATATTACACCCAATATGTACGCGCGTGTGTGTGCATAGCGGCCAAACTCACGCTCACTCAATTGAGAATCAGAACTATGAGAGTCCAAAACTTTCATATGTTCTGAGCTAAGCAGCTCCTTTGCAATTAATTTGGTAATTTTTCATACATATATTTATTGTTAATATTGTGCATGCGAGTGTTTATTCAGCATTTTCATGTATTGTTGTTTATTATTTTTGTTTTAATGAAGCCTGTAGAGGTCCTTGCACAGGTGGACGAATAAACGTCGTAAATAAATAATTCTCTCATACAAACAAATAATTCCTGCTTCTACCTTCAATATGGGGGAGGCGATAGAAATTTCAGCTGGCAAAACTTGCAAAATTATTTATATACAAAATTCCTGAACCTAGCATACTTTCTAATGGTACTAAAAAGTCACACTTGAGAATATTATGTATATTACATGCCGGTGATTTGTCAAGTGAAAATGAGTAAAAGAAAAATTAATTAAATCCTTGGTTTAAGTACAGGCTGATGTTAAGTAGTTACATAGATACGCACAAAGAAGCGAAAGGCGAAAAAGAAGCAACGGTTTGCTTCTGCATAATCTTTGCTATACGTGGAGTACAAAAGCAAAGCAAAAAAAAACTCAACAGCGGTGCATTTCGAGCTTCCACCTTTGTTTTTATGTTTTTCCTTGTTTGCTCTAGCACTCACTCACTCACACACACGCACACATATGCTCTGACATTAAAACTATGGTAGTAGAGCGGTGGTAGTAGCGATCGCTCGGGATAATTAAATCGGGAGCGCGAGAATTAGCATCGGTTTTCCTATCTCCTGCGCATCTTTTTCGCATCTTTTTCGCCGGGAGTGGAAAGACTTGTGTGCGAATTTTCCATCGCCATGAACTGCTGTTCCTGCTGGCAGTGCTGCTGCTGTTTTTCCGTTGCCACGGCAGGTGTGCGGCTATGCGTGTACGCTCGCCGCCTTCACTTCACCTTTTTTTTTCATAAAAACAAATACTCGTGCTCGCTCAGTAGCTCTCGGTGCGCCTCCTCCTCCTCCTCCTTCTGTCTCAACTCTTTCTTTTCCTGATCAACGCAAGAAAGAAGAAACGCGCACTTCGTGATGAGCGACGTTGTGCGAAGCAAGGAGGTAATGGCGGGAAGGGGAGGGGAGGTGAAGGTAGCCGGCCTACGGGACGAGCGAGTATGCGCGATGCGTAGCACGTGTGCGCAAGCAACGAGCCACCGAACGAGGAGCGAACAGAGCTAGATCGGAAAAAAAGAGAGGAAGGGGGAGAGCATGAAAGAAAGAAGTAGCTGCTGCTGCTGGTATATATAGAAAAAAAGCGAGCAGATGCGCGTGCGTGGGAACGCTGGTAGAATTCGTTAAATCGCCTGATTTCTTACGAAATTTATCCTTGCTTCTTGCTTTTTCTCTCCTACCACCCCCCCGCTCACTCGTCATTTTCTACGATTCTTTGCTCCGTGACATGTCATCCATGCCAGGGGCACTTGGGAAATTCAGCAAGCGGGAAAGTTGACCAGAGTTAAAGAGAGAAAAAGAATAAGAGAGCTCTAAGGCATTCCTCCCGCGGTCTCTGAGCGAAACTCAAAAGCGAAGGTAACTAAGGAGAAATCACGTAACACGTATGTATGTTCTCGTTTTATCTAACAAGCTGAATGAGCTAAATTTTATTGACTATTACTATCTGCAGATAGCCGATGGATCATATCGTTTCATTCGAGAGTGAGTTCTATTTTACGCGATGTTTATTAGCGACATTTTACCTGTGGACTACTGATAAACTGTTGCTGCTGCTGCTGCCGTTGGAGCTCGTTGGAATTATCGCGGCATAAATTACGATATAAATGCCTGATTTAACACCTGCTTGCAAAACATTGCTGATTTGCTTTTTGAAATATGGGGGCTTCTCCATATAATCTCTTACATACTACGTGTAACTACGTGTTTCCGGCTTCTTTTATCTTATTTCTCTTGATTACTTAAGAAAATGAATATGTGTACTTTTAATTAAAAACAATCTTTTATTTTATTTACCTTAAAGTCATTTTGTAGTCTAACAATTTTGTTCATTTACTTTTTACTTGCCAGTATGTCATAAATGTATATACAGTGTAATATTAGCATCAATAATTTAAAAATTTTTTTTCTATATATTAATCAATAATTGTTCTTTTTAATAAAAAACATTTTTTAAAACCTTTTCGTATTTTAAAAATAAACAAGCCAAAAATAACACTTATTTACATAACTAGTATGAGAGGAGTGCTATTTAATATAATTAATTAATTAAACCAATTATAATATTTTTTAAAACGAGTGCTTTGACAAAATATTTGATTTCTTAAAAAAAAGTAATTGTTGAAATATAGATGGTTTTCTTAATTATTCTCGAGTTTTTAATAGCATTAAAAAGTTGTTTTTATTACCAAATACAATTACGTGATGAAAAATCGCATATTCTATATAAAAATGATGCTTAAAAATTTAACTTTGAAAGTGAATTTTAAAAAAGTAAAAGACTAGAAAAGTTTGACATTGTTTATTTTAAAATGATAATTCTTAATCGTTCAAAAAAAATTAATCTGTACTGTATTTATTTGATTAAATTATTTACTGTTGTAGTCAAACTAATAAGGAGAGTGCACAGTATGCGGGTCATGAATGATGAATTTTGATGAAATTTAGTATACTGGATCCTTTTGCCATAATACAAAGTCCTAAGAATTTGTATATCTATATGTAGATATACAGAACCATACTTAATTCTAAACTTTGATGATAGACATCTCAAAAACAAAACTAGTCAGGGAGCTGGGTACCTTTCTGTAAAATATGCAAGATAAATGGATGGAAACGTATAACGAATTTCATCAAAATCCATGACCCGCATACTATGCACTCTCCTTGTAAGACTACCTTTTGCGAGCCAAAAAATAAGTTTACATTTAAGAAATATTTATTTTATTTCAAAAGACAATAGGTTGAAACAAAGAAATCAATAACAATTTTTAAGCTGTTGCAATGACGTCAAAATCAAAAGAGACGATGCTTTTCGTTCAGTTTGAAAAAATTAAACAGATTGTCATGACAACGAACAAATATTGAAAATATCTCTTTTATTAACCTCCTTCACTTTCTTTCTTATGTCTGTCCCCTATTTTTACTTCACTTCCTTTATCACCTTCTATTTCTCTTTTACCTCCTCTCTTTTTTTACTTCAGCTCCTTTATCACATCTCCCACCTTCTTTCTCTCTTTACTTTACCTCCTTTATCACCTCCTCTTTCACCTCCCTTTTCTTTACTTTATCTCTTTTATTACCTCCTTTATCATCTCCTCTTTCACCTCCTTTCTCTCTTTACTTAACCACATTTATCATCTCCTTTATCACCTTTTCTCTCTCTTTCTCTTTACTTTACCTCCTTTATCACCTTCTCTCTCACATCCTTTCTCTCTTTACTTAACCTCCTTTGTCACCTCCTTTCTCTCTTTACTTCACTTCCTTTATGGCCTCTTTCTCTCTTTACTTAACCTCCTTTATCACCTCCTTTCTCTCTTTACTTAACCTCCTTTATCACCTCCTTTCTCTCTTTACTTTACCTCCTTTACCACCTTCTTTCTCTCTTTTTCCTTTACCTCCTTTATCACCTCCTTTTTCTTTACTTTACCTCTTTTATCACCTCCTTTATCATCGCCTCTTTCACCTCCTTTCTTTCTTTACTTAACTTC
>JAPYZE010003527.1:0-14633 GCA_030522805.1 Leptomastidea abnormis | reverse complement strand
GGTAGTTATACTTAATTAATATCAATGAGGCTTTCAAGAATATACTAAAGTACCGGGAATTCTTTTTCTCTTTCAAGAAATTAATAAAAACACAAAAGTCAAATCTATTAGCGTAAAATTTTTTTGAATGTGCTAATAAGAATGAATATAAAATTTTTATACATATTCAAAAAGCAAAAGTTTCTTTGTAAAAAAAATAGACTAAGATATATATAATTAATATATTTTTAAGATATAACTTTGGATTATTAAACATCTCTAATTAAAACGCATCGCAGCCATTTCCCGTCTCTAACTCTCTTAAAAATAATCCATTATATAAAAAAGAAAAAGGAAAAAAAAAAAAAAAAGAAAAACCTATTACGTAATTTAACCTACTTTCTCAAACTAGCTTGTAAAAAAAAAAAAACTTCTGCATAATAAAAAAGATAAAAAGACCAAGAACAAAGTGACGCGTTCTTTCCATCGATTTCTACCTCGAAAAATCGAACCTCACCCAGTAACTCTTAGCATCGTGAACTTTCTCTCACAGCGGGGACGACACTGATTAGTAATTAAAGTTTTCGCCGCTGAGTATAGCACATCCTCCCCGCAGTATCTCCTCTGCAGGATGTTCGTTCGTTTTTTTTTCCTCTCTTCCTCTTTACTTTCCGAAGCGTCAATCAGCCGGTAAATAATTGACTTTATTTTCAAGCTGCTTTAAGGGGTCAATACCAAAAATAGTCATTACTTTAAGTCAACTCATCTTTCAGAATTCTTAAACCATATCCAGCGATATTGTCAAAACCCATGAATATAATTCAAATAAATATTTCAAGTCTAAGCGACGTCAGCAGGGTAAGCAAAACCATGGAAGCTATAGCCCACTACTATACCTTTACACCACCATCACGACCGGCAATTCGTTATTATTGGAGAAACGCCTTCTGCCATATAAAGTGGCTCAGGTGTGTGGATCGCGCAAGCACGACCCATTCCCCCCCAACAACAAGCGAGTAAATACTCGTCGATACTTATAAATCCGCGTACGGACATCCATAAATAGACCCTCTCTTACTATTCCCCTCCACTATACGATCTCGAGGCGAGATATACGCTGGCACGTATACCCATCGCATTGCCACAGGCGCAAGCAACCCTCTCCAAGCTCTGAATGAACTCAACTCGGAGATAAAAAAAAAGACAAATAAGCAAATAAAAAATAGAAAAACACACATACACACACACGGAGGATGGTATAGGCTGATGGGTTATAGAGGGTATGCTGTATACGCCGAGGGGCTGCTTGGCTCATCGCCAGCCCTCCTCGCGAGCGAGAAAGAGAGAGAGAGAGAGAGAGAGAGAGACTTCCGGACGGATATTTTCGCAATACTGCTGCAGCAGCGTCCACAGCTATTCCCGACCGACTCTATATACCTACCCTACCTCATACTACATGCACTGCGCGCACTCGCACCACCACCACCATCGCCACCGACATCCCCCATCGACCGAATACGCCGACTACTTAAATCACTTGGGGAAATGTACGTTACGTACGTACGTACGTACGTAAGTTTGAGAGAGGAGGTAAGAGGGTGGCGCTCTAGATCTACGGCGCCAGATTCTGGCCGATGAGAAAGCACCGAGCTGCACGGAAGCAGGAGCGCTGCTACTGCTGCTACGCTGCTAGCCGAGTTGCGCCACCCTATTACCGACACCTTGACCCCTCCCTCTCTTTCTTAATCTCTGTTTTTCTCTCTTTCTCTATCTATCTTTTTTTCCTTGTCGTTTTTTTCTTCTTCTTCTTCTTCATGGACTTTGCGAACTAATGACGCAGGAGATACTAATGTACTGCTAATTGGATTCGTTTTGTGAATGCTGAAATGTTTATGAAAAAAAGTCTGATGGTTACTCGAAGGAGCTTTCGTTCCGGAAATTAGTGATTTGGTTCAGTGTGCTGAAAAACGTCAGAAGCTCATGAATGTCGAAAGATCGATTGTTTTAATCAACAGCAAGGATTGAGAGATGAGGTTTTTAGATAAAAAGAAAAAGAATTTTTGAAATTATTTTGGTATTTGGTTAGCAATAGTTTTGAACAACAAAAAATTTTAAAAGCTGGTAAGTATATTTCTTAAAAAAAACATTCAATTATTTTAAAAGCTTAAATATTTGCTTTATGAAATGTAAAAAAAAGAAATATTTTTATAAATATTAAAAGATTGTAAATTTGCGATATTTTTTCTTTTTTTTTTTTAGATGTGATGGCCATGTGGAAGTTGATTTCTCCTGTGGTCTGATATACATATGCTTGGCTTGCAGCTAAGAAAATGAAAATGCAAAAATTTTCTTTTAGCTTGGAAAAAAAATAGTTTCTCTTCAAAAACTATTTTTTATAGAAAAGCAAGATTAAAATAAGAAAATAACGTAATGATAAGATGACAAAATTTTAAATTTCTATATATGTATAAAAAACTATTTCGAATCTATGAATGGTAAAAAATATTAAAATATTGAATATCAAATATTGCTAAAATAATTAATTTAATTTTTAAAAATGATTATTATTATTATTATTATTATATTTTTGTAATGAATTTAAGAATTAAAAATAATAGAATAAAATTAAAAAAAAATTTTAAGCGATGAAGAATTAAATAAATTAATCTGATTACAGAAAAATAAGATTTTTTTAAAACTATTATCTGCTGTAAAAATTAAATCTAGCTGAAAATAAAATTTTCGAATATGTATCCAACTAATTAATTTTATTAATTTTATAAATGCCAATTTTAATTTCTCAATACTCTTAAATTTATTAAAATTTTAAATTTAATTGATTTTATCTAATTATGAAATTAGTTTAAAATTCATTTTATAAAAACATACGACCAAAAAAGTAACTTTTTAATATTTTATTTCCTTAGTATATTTTAAGCCACTATATGTAAAAATAAACAAAAAAAAAAACTATATTATTGATCCAACTATTTTATTATTTTAATCATTTCACTTGTTCCATTTGTCGACACTTCGATATTTTCATATGTCAAAAGCAAAGGTCGACTGGCAGCATTTGAGAATAGAAATATTTTGGAAAATCCCGAGTGAAATCGCGAGATAGAAATACGAATCGAAGTTCCAGCAGCAGCAGCAGTAAGCTTTTCTCCTCCTCCTCCTCCTTCAATCTCTCTTTTCCATCCTCTTCACGCGGGTGGACCCTGTTTACGTTCTCAGCTCCCGACAATTTCTATCCGGAAACTACCCCCTCTCTGGCACTTGCTCGATATATCGGAAAATCCGGTCACAGGCCAACAACGCGTATAGTCTCTCGTGTTGTTTATGGCGCGAGCACCGCGCAAGGGTAGAACGGCACGTGACGGCCAGGACAAGCCTCTCGACTGCAGCCGGGGCTCCTGCTGCTGCTGCTTTTGTTTCATACCTCACCACCTCTCTTGCGCGATATATACGAGGAATATTCATTTGTCGTTGACTCGGACGATTACTTGCTCTCTCTCTCCCTCTCTTGACATTTCTCGTTTCGAGTCCAGATTCGCTTGACATCGCCAAGCTTTTGAATTTTGCTTTCCTTTCTATGCACAAGATTGGTGTGAAAAAAAATGCCACTTTCAAAGTTGGCGAGCATACTGAATGACGTTTTCAAAAATAGCATATCATCTCTGCAAGCTCTTGATTCTAATGATTATAGAGAGAAGACTGAATGAATTATGGTAAAGGGATGTTTAGGCGGTTAAAAGCGATAACGAGGAAAGTTTATCTATCTAATTGAAGGTAAACGAATGTCAAACACGTTAGTTTGTGTGATGATAGATTTTGGTGTATCGACACGTTACAGGTGTATCTATATGTATATAGATATTGACATTTGAGTGAATTTCATAAGGGAAACTGTCCAACAGCCTAAAGGTATGGAAATGGCGTTTTCGATTAATTACAGTAGTATATATCCCACACCACGTCACGAGTTAATGCAATCTAATTTCAAATATATATCTATGTATATATAACTGTACGTCGCTGAGTATCTCTAATTTGGTTGATTTATACCGAATTGATTTCTGTTGCGGCTAATGGAAACACTAGGTACTATCGTAATGTACAGAAAGGTATTACGGTAGCGAAGATCAAAATACACACAAGTCACCCACGTGAAATTAAATCTTAATTTGCTTTTAAGCAAATCAACTGTTATTTCATTTAATTTAATTTAAAATTTAAGTTTCGTAATGTTATACTTGCTGCTGTAAAATAATATTAGAATTTTTTAATTTTATTAACGAATGCGATAATAAAATATTGAAAGTTGTAATATGGTTAAGATATTCAACTTTTCTAATTTTTCCAATCATCTTAAAAATTGCAAAGCTTAATCAATCCAATACTTAAAAAAAGCTCATACAGAAAGTAATAACTTACAGTCTCACATTTGTTAATTGGCAAAAAAAAATATATATATATTTTTCTCAGTTCCAAGTTGTATATCTTCACTTTCTCATTCAAAAACCATTAACCCGTCAGACATCAACCCCAAGCGATTTAAAATCTAACCGATAAAATTTTTAATTCCCAACCGTCAGATCGAAAAGTGCGGGGTTGTTATCTTAAGGGTATATCGGTCGGCCGGAATCTCAGACGAATTGAAAATGCCGAGTCGCGGCATACACACAGACATACAGAGAAAAACCCACCGGGACGTCACATCAATCACGTGCTGGCTCGACATCGACAATGACCTCGTTTTGCTGCTACAACGGTAGCATTGGGCCAAAGTATATACCCGGGCCGGAAAGAGCTAGGGGACTCGGGAGCCAAGACAGCTTATAGTCGAAGAGCAAGAGATAGCTGCACAAACTCGAGCGAGTCTCGCGACTTATCTGAATTTCGTTCCGCGAACTGGCTTGGGAGTACCTACTACTAGGGGGTCAGGAAGATAGGGATGGAGGTAAAACGAGTATTCGAGGGCAGACTTGGGAGAAATCGATGCGCCCTGGTATATCTCGATATCCGATCGAGCACGCAGGGCGACACTTGGCGTTACGAGAAAAGTGGAGCCTGATAAGGGAGATCGAAAAAAAAAGAGCACAGCAAGCAGCCAGGCAGCCCGTGAAGATGTCTTCTGTTTGACCCTGCTTTTAAAGGGGCTGGATTTTGCTTTTGTGTAAGTTGTTTTTTTTTCCTTTAACTATTGTGCTTTTTAAGATGTGACAGTTGAAAAAAAAACTGGGACGGAACTGCTACGTGAACTGTGTTATCGTATTATAAGCGAAGATGACAGTAAAGAGAAGAAAGAAGGCTGTTTGCGAGAGATCAATTTTATTGAGAGGCTAAAATATGACAATTATTTTTCGACGTTTCAAATATTTTCAGGAGAGAAAATGTAAATAGATCATAAGGCGAGGCTTTTTATTGAATGGAAGATAGATATAATAAAGGGGATGGTGCAAAGAGCAACTTGAGAAAATGGTCTCTCTGGTGTATGTATATGTGTTGCGCCGTAGAAATCTTTTCAATTTTTTAGAAAACATGTTTATGCTCTTTCCGTGAAATGTAATGCGTCGAGTCAAGTTTTTGAATGGAGTAAGGAGTTTTAGGACGAAAAGATTTATATATATGCGTATGAATGTATAAGGACTTCTTTTAAGACCTGAGAATAGAGATTTAAAATCCTTACATGCATTTCTTGCATAAGCTTGAATTTTTCAACATTTTTTTTTTCATTGTTATGTGAAATATTTTTTTTTTTTTTTTTTTGGTACTTGATAAAAATAGTAATTGTTGAAGTTGAAGGTTATTTTTATATTTTGCAAACTTTCTGAAGTATTAACTTGTAAATACTATCTGCTAGACCTTGGAATGCCGAATCTCACATTTTTCACGTACATCCAAAGAAAAATTCTAGTTCTTACATTAGTACTATATTTTGTACGATTAATATACGATGAATTAAAATAATATTAAAAAATGTCGTTTATGCTACTTTAACTGTTTTGTCATGATTTAATTTTTAAAATCAAATTTTTAATTTGTATCATAAATTATTAATGATTAAGTACAAGTTAATATCCACTATTCTTCCCATTTAAATCATACTTATTACAAATCTAATTTATTTAATACGAACTTCCACTGTTTAATTTAAACATCAAAATACATTTATCAAACAAATTTAAAAAAGTAAAAAACTCATTAGAATCGTTAATTAAATAATAGTCAACAAAGAAAAAAAATTATTCTCACATTGACACAAAAACCACTCATGATATATTACATACATATAATACAGATGCTCAACTTTCGCTTATCTCCATTTCCGCGAACACGCGCACTAAAGAAGAAAACGATAATACTGGGATAATTCGAGTGCATTTTCATTTCATCGGCTTTCCCAAACGCACTGATTCGAAAGAGCACATACATACATACACACATATGGTACGCAGGATATTACCGTCTAATTTGGTGGAGTATAGGTTGAACCCCCTGATATTTACCAAAGTTCACTAAAACATGCGCACACGAGATTTCTACACAGCAAATAATTTAAAGATTAAATATTTTATTCCAAACAGTCTTCATTTTATATATAACTTATTTTTGGTAATTTTTTAAAATTCAAATATTATATTTCCAAAAATAAAAATGATAGTATCGCCCACGTATTTTCGATACGCTAGGTCATAGTTTTTTTGGATGCGTTTTTTTCTCTTTGCTACCCTAAAACGTGATATGCTAATTAAGAGCTTTATATTTGCTTATTCGAGAAGCTTGTACATATACATATTTAAGTGAGCGTATCGGTGGACAATTAAATGAAAATTTTCACGATTATAAACCTTATCCAATTAAACGTTCCACCACTGAATTTTCGTCCTTTTTTCAAGTTTTCTTTTTTTACGTAGTTTCTTTATTCTATGGAATACATAAAGTACCTTGGTTGGAGGTATAGTACTTATAAAACAGGTTGCAGGCATGGCGGAAAACTTAGGTGGCACTTTAAAGGCAGTGCCCGATTTTTCATCTTTATAATCCCAATCTCTATTCAAATTGCGTTATTTAAATGTAACAACGTGTGGTGGCTGTAGGTAGAGTAAAAGAGGAAAGCAGGTGGCGGTGGTGGGTTTACCTTTGTAATTCAAATTTCGAAAAAAGTTGCGAATGCTAAATTGTACCTACGCTTAGGTAGACGTTCCCCCTACACCGATCTGCTTTGGAAATTTTTTTTTTTCAAAAACGTCTCCTTTGCCATCCATAAACAAACAATAATAAAAAAAAAAAGCCGCGAATAAAACAACTCACGAAATCGAATGAAAGTGAGAGAGGCAAAAACAAAAGCCAGTCCCAAGCGTAGGTATAAATAAGGAAAACAGAAAAAAAAATATAAATATAGAAAGTGAAAAAAGGGTTTGCAGCACAAGCTCTGGGGAAAATACATATGTAGAGAGACGTTGTAGGTGCTTGGAATAGGCAATGGAAGAGATGGGGGGAGAAGAAAAGCTCGGGAGGGAAATATGCCGGGCGAGAAACTTAGATAGTTTGTAACGTCATTTGTTATACGTGCGCGGGTCGTACATGTATATACACGCGAGCTTGCATGTATGTATACGTTAGCTATTTATTTATCGGCCTCGTAAGTTTTGCGCTTTCTCTCGTTGTTGGGAGAAGAAGGGCGGCCGAGATGCAGCTACGGAGTTATAATACCTTCTTCCCGAGGAGCGTCGTACCACCTTTGCTATACGCACGAAAGAGCTCTTGGGAAGGCAAGTCCGAGACTCTATACTACACTCTTGGTATATAGCTCGCAGAGCTTGGTAGAAATCTCGGGTCGTGCTGGTCTATTCGAATTAGTAGAAATGGCTGGTAGAAGTGGAAGAAGGAGAAGGTGGAGAGTAGTTCTCCGGGTGCTACTGGGATTTAATTAAATCGCGGCGTTCAAAGGAGTCGGCGATGGGCAATGAAATGCGGGATTAAACGGAGCCAAGAGAGAGAGAGAGAGAGAGAGAGAGAGAGAGAGAGAGAGAGAGAGAGAGAGTCCTGGTGTGTGTGTATGTGTATGCTTTCTGCGTTACCACCGTTTGACAAATGTCGCTACCGGCCCCCTGCACTGCGCTCGTTGATGTTGTCGCCGTCGTCGTCGGTGGACTACTACTGCGTGTATGTACGTTCTGTACTATATTTATATACCTGAATGCTACTTCATTCATGCTCGGTTTCAACTCAAGTTTCCGACTCTCTTGCCTCTATATGTATACTGGAAATGGAAGGGGAGCTTTATTTTTTAATGAGCCTTTAATGTATTACGGATGAAGCTTTCGCGGGCTTTTAAATTTCCTCGCATATATATGTATATACAGTATTTGTGCTAATACACGGGGTGTAGGTATATACATACGCGCTTATGGGACATTTGCATATTCTACGCGCTCGGGAATTGTAAATCGAGCATAATGCAATCGGATTTGCCCGCGAGGTTTTGTTGGCATTATCATATAGATATAAAAAAAGAAAAGATATTGTTGATTTATTCGACGAGAGCTTGAGTGTCTTTTGTCATTATTATGTAATTAAAGTAGGTTTAATGAGATGTACTATGAGCAATATAAATTATAAATGATTAACGGCAGCAACATTTATATTTTTATTAGTCAATATTTTCCAATATTTGCTGTTTCAATTTTATAATATTTAAATCTCACTGTAGTCTGACTATTTTTAGTACTCATCTACTTACAGTACTAAGCTATATTTTAATTCACTGAGAACATAAAAAAAAATTGCTAACACTTTGAATAACAACAAGCAATACTTCGATCATGTAATTATATCAGCATAATGTAAGTTTCGCCTCTTATAAATCGAAAAAATAAAAATAAGAATGTTTTATATTCGCGAGAAGAAGATACACACATTATCATCACAAGGCTACAAAAATCTCATTTTACCGAGTGAATATCAAAAGAGAAGAGTATAGCACGTAGCAGAAATTCATCCCATCTCCTCACCTCCTCATATTCATCTTTCTTAACATAACAGTCGACGAAGTAAGTATCATATCTACCCTGATACACGTACACACATTAGGTGTGCTTTGGATCGGTATTGGACGGAAAAAGGCACGTGGCATTAAAAAATAACATATAAGACTCTTCTCCCCAGGCGCAAGCTCTGTGTGTGTATACTCTCGACTCTCGTAAAATTCGAATTTACACGGCACATATGCGCCTTGGCTTACATATAGATGTATATAGGTATGTCCTTTTGTGTAGTAGGTAGTCAGTCGAGCGAGACATCGATTTGCAAGATCTCTCGCGATATACATATAGCACTCGTGTGCAGCAGCAGGCCTGCTTTATATGATATTATGCAGACTCGCGCCGCCATCTGCGAGTCGTAAAATACGCTTGGATATATGTAAATGTAGGATTGCACTTGTGCTGCTTTTTTTTTTGAAGATGCGGATTTTGAGTATATGTATACGAACTTTCAACGTGGATCTATCTTTCTTGGTAGCTTGTTGCTGTTATTTTTTATTTATGTGGGATGTATACGGGTAGTTGTTGTACAGGCTAACGTTGTTGTTCTGCTTGCGTATACGTATACGATAAGATTGGCTTTGTGAAAATATAAAGTGCTTTTATGTGATATAACTTGACAACTACTTTTTGTAAAAGGAAATAGATTTTAATTATTTATTTGATGGAAAAAAAAAATTCTTAGTAAAAAAGTATATTTTAGTACCTTATCAAAGCTTTGTTATTCTAAAAATTTTTATTCATTTTCTAATTGTATATTCAAAATCTGCTTGGTAATTATCATAATCTATTGTTATTTCTGATAGCAACTTATCATACAATTCAAAAAGAGATATATGAAAATTATAAATGTCAAATAATCATGACGCGAGAATAATTAATATATTAATCTTGCAGTTCAAGCAAAAAAAAAGAAAAAAAAAAGGAGGAACACCCGTATAACTCGTGAAATATTTCGTAGCTCCCGCAGATGAATAGTCGAGAAAAATGTCTTTCTTAACGACCCAATTATCACTTTTAAAATTATACATCCACGATGATAAACGTCCATAAAAAAAAAGAAGTCAAGAAAAAGCTCTTCTCACTTCAACCCAACTTTTCTTGACTTCTTGTTCCGTGAAATAAAGAAATGGTATTTTTAATCAAGGACTGGGCCAAGCTTACACAATTATAACTGGATCTCTTCGCGCGCGTGAACTGCAAATGTTGGGAGGTACTATTTAAGACAAGTTATTTGAATCGCGAAGGTGATCGATTACACGCAGCTTGAGAACGTCAACAAAACAAAGATATACACAAGCTTTCATGTAAATATGTCAAATAATATCACCGTAGTATTTTTGTTCTTGTCTGTTTATAAACTTGAGAAATTATTAAAAGATAAGTGCAATAAAAGTTTTATTTGTTTTTATTTTATGATGAATCAGAATAAAAAACAAATAATTAAAAAAAGAAATTGCAAATAAATTGTGAAATATAGATAAGAATATTTATTAAATACTATTACAAAAAAGAAAAGGATCATCTAGTTCTAATTATAAGATAATCGAAATATTAAATAAAAATTTTATCATTTTACTAACCAATCGCAATTATTTGAAATTTATTAAGAACTTAATTACTTTAATAATGCGGTTGCTAAAATCAAAACACATAATTCGATTATTAAATCAAACACAAACAGACAATAAACAGAAATTCTGATACACGCTTTACAATAAAATTCTCAACCCTACCGACAAAGCCCTCATAAATTAATTTTAATTAAGTAGCGAGGTCTCAGCTAAAAAAAAGCTTGCAAAAAAGTCAGCCGTAGAAAGAAAGAAAGAGAAACAGGAAAAAGAAAGATACGAAAGAAACAAAACTAATGTCGGGCGCTAATTCGCGTAATGAAATAATGCAAGAGAAACGAGGAGGAGGAGGAGGAGAAGAGGAATTTGGATTCTCAAGCGCTTAAGTCAAGATGCGAAAAAATTCGCTTAATAGAGTTACTTCCGCGCAGGGCATCGTAGGACTCAACGGCGCCGACTTACATGTAAAACAACGAAGATCAAGAGTAGCGCGAAACGGAAGCGTGAAAAAAAAACAGCTAGAGTAAGAGAGAAAGAAAGAGAGAGAGAGGGAGGGAGGGGGGGATGAAAGGCTAAAAGGAAGCGGTCGGGCGGGATGGCTGGAAAACGCGGTGTAGCGAAAGCTTCGCGAAAAGCAATATCGCCGCTGTGCTTTTTGCTGGGTTTTAATCTGTTAATGCAGCCGGCGCGCGAAACGGAATAGACGACTCACTGCACACTCTTGTACTCTTTCTCTCTCTTTCTTTTTTTTTTACCTCTCTTTTCTTTTCTACACCAAATACCTTTTCCATTTGTGGATATGCAGGTATATTGTATATTCCGGTGTATATATATAAGCGTCCGACCAAGTGAAAGTCTTTTATTAAATTATTTTGTCGATAGTTATTAACAAACAAGTATAGGTTCGGTTGGTTTGTGTACAGCACAAATGCATATAGATTTTATTTTTTTTTTCTCTTAAAAGCTCGCGCGAGATCCCAAAAAAAAAAAAATTGAAAGCAGAATAATAGCTTTACCTGATATTTGCAACTGAAAAATAGTCTCTGTTTGCGTTATATATTTTTATAAAAATACATATTTAATTTTCATTCTCTATTCTTTTTTTTTATCAGCTTTTTATTATGCTGAAAGGTTTTTCATTTCAGCATAACACACACACACACATACTCGCCCTTACATACTTCACCAATCGTAAAATCTATTCTAACTTTCGATTTGCATAAAATGCCACGTACATAATATCATACACATACTAAAACTGTTACAAGCACATACAACTAAAAGAGCTTTCGAGTAGCATTTCGATTAATATAACAGTAGTAATAAGCTTTTTTTCCACAACTTCCACAACTTGCCCTAGGAAATTCTATAACCCAAGCTTTAATAATCATCATTCGGCATGAGTAAAGCTGAGAGAAGGGGGGGATTCCGAGCAAAATAAAGGGTTAATGACAAAATCGATGATAAGCTATAGGCAAAAGATACCTACTACCTCTCTCTCTCTCCCCCTCTCCTTTCCTTCTTTGTCTCTAGCCGCAAAATGACAATGTGTAATGAGCTGCCATCCCGGTCGAGCACGACTACGACTACGACGACGACAACGACAACGATGAGTATGTATATAGAGGCGAGGGAGTATATAGGAAATACGGAAGGAAGACGACGCGCACGCATTATCCACAATTAAGCTGGGTGGAAATAGGTAGGAGGCAGCGAGAGAGAGAGAGAGAGAGCAAAGTGGCCGCAATTACGGCCACTTACCGGCTACCCACTCTACACCACCACCACCACCCTATATACTCCCTCATCCGATCACTATATACAACCTATATATACTAATACTGTACTGGTGGTGGCCAAGACAAAACTTGCGTACATCGATTGCTAGTGTCGGGTAAGCGGGTATACGTATATACGGAGGATATATACATCTATGTATGTAGCAAGACATGCCCCGCGTGTGTCAGCTTTGGATATAGTAGAGAGAGAGGTACTACTACTACTACTTGCTCGAGTTCTTGCTGGCGTGATTAGTAGCGCGAGTAGAGTCTCCTATACCTCCTTCCCCCCTCCCTCCCTCTTCCACTATTCCTCTATATACTACTCTAGCACTATACCACTACTACTATCCTCTGGGCTATAATTTACGTCCTCCCGGCGTGTCGCGTGTGAGAATCCCGGTGTACGGATGTCGTCCGACACGTCGTTCTCATATGTATGTATGTGTGTGTGTGTGTGTGTGTGTGTGTGTGTGTGTGTGTGTGTGTGTGTACATATAGGATATATATGAGTGAACCTGAGGACGCCTATACGCACGTATAGTATGTATGTGCATGTATATATATATTTATGACGGACGGGACGATGCGTTCGGATGACGGACGGGACGATGCGTTCGGGATGATAAGAGCAGAGAACCTCTGCGCGCGAATATCCGATCGATCTCTCGACGTGCGTTTGCTTTTGACGCGCGCTGGACTGTATATCTATATACTCTATAATACCCTTTCTGCTCGCCGCGGCCCGTCATCCCGTTAGCCGCGATTGTTTATCTTGTCGTAATGAAAAAGCCTGCCGCGGGTCTAATCGTAAGCCACTGTGTTTGTGTCTAGAAAATAATAAAAAAGGGAATAGTATGAGGATTGACTGTTTGTTGAAGACGATTGGCTTGCTGTTGTATAGAGTGACTATATACGTATATATACTACTTCTAATTTGCTTTATTTTTTGATGGAAGCGTGAAAATTTCATTTCATCTATCTTGTAAATATAAGTGGATATTAGCTTCCTGGAAAACTGACGAAGGAAGGGGTGAAGGAGTATTAGAGAAAAAAAATAGAACTGAAATTTTTTTTTTTCATAATTTATTGCACACTGCGAGGTCATGTTTGCTGCGTTAGAAGCTATGCAAGCAATGTTAAAATGAATGATGTCGCGTGCATTTTTTACTTTGACCTCTTCTCTTTTTTTTCCTTATTTACTTTGTTTTTAAAATGATTTTTTTTTTTTTTAATGTAATTTTAAAATACATGATTTTTTTGTTAATAATTTTACATTTCTATATTTCAAATAAAGACATTTTACAAAGATGATTGTATGTAATTTAGGTATTATTGTGAGAATATGCTACAACTTCAAGATTTAAGTAACTCATAAGAATTACTTCTCGTGTTGCGTGAGTTTTAGCGATAAATTAAAAATATGCAAGTTATTTATTGTTATTCATTAATTTATGTATCTACGAAATGTTATATATTTCTTAGAATTTTCATTTATTAATTAATCATTTGTTAACATTACAATTATTGTGACAAGGGCACCATATTCAAGAAAAATTTGTAATATCTACAAAAAATCCAACAAATAAATAACTTATTATCAACCTTTCAATCTTTGTCGACATCAGATCGCGATACAAAGAGCCCAGGAACAAAATATGTGTTATTTCCAAATCATTTCCAATAATAGCCAAATCAAATTCTAGACAGCCTAATCCCGTAAGAAAACGGTTATCGAGAAAGCCATATCAAACACTCTCAGCAAGAAAAAGCAAAAATTCACCTATTCGAATGTTACAAACTGCTCTCTCCGATGCTTTGGAAATAAAAACAGAAGAAATAAGGATAGGTTAACTTATCTCAGTTCAGCAAGAGAGACAAAAAAAAAAAAAGGAGCTGAGGTGAACGACCCTTCGAAATCCATCAAACCTAGCAGCGCTGGTTTTATCGCTGGTCCAGCACAGCAGCAGAGCTCGCTCTTATACTACCCTCCAGCTTTTATTGTTTTCCGATCGCGCGACCACGTGCACATTTTTTGCGCCTGACACACAGTAACGACGACGCAAGAAAGCTTGGTATATAGTATCCTACATCTCGGCAATCGCTCCATTATGCGCCAGGAAACCAAGCGGAGCTGGGTGGATAACAGGAAAGTATACGTATAGGGGGAATGATGGTATAAAGCCATCCTTGCTGCTGCTACTGCTGCTACTGCTGTGGTGGTAGAGGTTTTTGGTGTCCGACTATACGCCATC
>JAPYZE010003526.1:0-14484 GCA_030522805.1 Leptomastidea abnormis | reverse complement strand
TTGAGGATATATTTGATGTGTCAGTGAACTTCATGATACCGATACATCATTTTTATTATGTAATTATACTAAAATTGTTTTGTTATCAACGCACGTAAATTATCTACTCGCTCAGATTTCAAGAAACACAGATTCGCGATATTTGAAAAAAGAAATGCTTGCAAACCAGAGCAAAAAGTTGTGAAAGCGAAAATCTGTACTGCTGATTAAAATGCAGGTCGGATGGGAGGAGCGTGAAAAAGCGCAAGCAACATCGTGCAACAGAAGCCAGCCAGAGAAAAAGAATAAAAAGAGATAGCAGCTGCTAGGATAGCTGTCAGAACGAAGAATCAAGAAGGATATAAGAGGCGGGCGGGGGTGTGTGTGTGTGTGTGAATCCACGTGAACGAGAAAGGCCCACGCGTGGACGCTTGCCAAATAACTCACTTGGCACGCGTAAACAATTACTCCGAAAACTCAAGTTATATCGCCTCGGATNNNNTCTTCTTCGAACTCCTTTATTCTGCCCTAAAACTCCAGTACTTCACCCTTCACTCGAACGAATTCAAGCGTGACGTTAATGGCCAGAAAAGCAAGAGTGGAAGAGAGAAATGAAAGAGAGAGAGAGAGAGAGAGAGAGAGCTTTCTCTCTTCAGCCGTTCAAAATCTTTCAACTAAGCGATGAGTAACGCCCACCGGTGTCTTTACCGCGGGAGAGAAAAGAGAAGTTGAGAAGCGTACTCTTCTTAGTAAAGCAGGCGATTTGTTGCCGGCCGTGGTCTGAATTATCGTTATCATCCAAAAAGTGACTTTTTATTGGACGCACATCGAGCTCTTTCCTCGTTCTCTCGTGAGTAGGAACGCGCGCGGGGCTGCAAGCACCCCACGCGTGAATTGTGGTTATTTGCACGCTGTTAGCAAAGGAGAGTAAGTAAGTGGGAGGTATAAAGAGGAAAGCTGATGTTCCGCGAGGATTTATAAGCTTGATATCTTCAGGTTGCTAAGACATTCTCTTCTTCTCAACTCGCTTACTACTACGTGCTTCCTCATTATTTCCTTTCCTTTCGTGGAAAAATTTAGTTCTACGACTCTTATTATTTCTTCCTTTACTTTTTTATGCCTCGTTATCGTATATTAATGAGATCGCTTTAGAAGCATTATAACACGTCATATATGAGCAATTTATAATACAAAGTGACAATGAATTACTTTGCATATGTACTATAAAAGCTCATGTATCCTTAATCCTTAATTAGATAAACCAAAAAAAATTATTTTATCACTAATTATCATGATAAAAATAAAAGGAAGAAAGAAAACGTCCAAAAATCGTCATTTTATGTAGCTCATTCCAACATAGTACTTCATGCTCAAATAAAAATTCATCCTACAACTTTTTTGCCTTTCAACCCTATATTATTTACTTTTTGCTCGTTCCAGAAAGCTTTTAACTTTCGCAAGACGGTGGACTGGTGGAGCCACAAGAGCATCAACGGACTTACATCCCACGCATGTATCCAATAACCGCGGCCGGGAGGGTCGCGAACGACGCATTTTAATTTGCGGAGGAGAAAAACAGCGACTATATTCCCTCACCCTCCTCACTATATCGTCTCCAACGATTTGCTTGCGCGCGGGCGTAATCTCATGGCTTTTCTGCGTGGCCTCGTCTGCAAGCTCTATTTCTTCGGTTTTTTTTTCTATTTCTGCGAACGGAACCACGTCTTCGATTTAGATGCTCGGAGTTTCCGGTTTGACAGACGAATGAAGAAGGAAATAAAAAAAGAAATATGATGCAATGGCGAGGCGTGAAGTTGCGAAAGTAAAATGGGAATACGATAAGAAAGCTTAAATCTTATAGCAGACTCTGAAAACGTAAAAACGATGAAGTAAATTTATTTTCCATTAAAATTATTCTATTAAAAACTGACACAATTAAGAAAAAAAAAGAAAACTCTCTTCTTGCCGCCCGTGTAGAATTTCACACCAAACCAAAAAAGCAGCATGCCACGCCGGTTTTAAAGGCGAGGCGAATTCTAACGTTTAGCTGCGAAATACCTCAGACGCATGCGGTACCCTCTCTTTCTCTCACTTGAGAATGTCGTTCGCAAACATCGTAAACGATTTGCGTTTCCGCTAAATCAATTTTGCTCGGCATATGGCAAGACGCTACGATTTTACTTGGAAGTCAAGATTTTTTAATGCAAAGCTTGCAAGACACCGCTAAAGCTTTTATCCAGCTTTTTTTTTATCTTTGTAAAATTTTTTTTTACAGTTTATAAATGCTGAATAATCTCACTGTCTGATCTGTAAATGATGATTATGCGATTAAGTAATTGAACAGGCTGTCTTATACTTACGCAAAACTTGAAAAGCCTGTAGAAGCTTTACCGGCAGTCAAAACAAATGATACTTGCATGGAAATTGCTGATCCGATGACGCAGACGCCATACCGTTATATTTTGCCCACATACTCAGTTGAATTAGACTGTAGCCCTGACCTTTTACATCTCTTCCAACCCTTTCCCTTCAATTCGCTTTAATAATTTAAGAAAACGAGAAAGGAATAGGTGCTGTGTACTTGTCAACGACGTAGAGGTCCGTCATTATACATTAACTACTGAAGTGGCTTATCGGCAATGGCGTCTAGCCAGAAAACCTCGGATGCAGCGTATCGTGCTTATTGACTAAAAATGTACGATTACATTGGTACCAACATATGGATATACTGTCATATTACTTCAACGAAAAGATATGCTTATACCACATCAAATTGGATTTTCTCTCTCGTGAATATTTGAGCTTTTCCATCAAATTCAAAAATTTTTTTGATATTTTTTTAAAACTTATTTTTTGAAATCGCATGAATAGGAAATTCGAATTTGAAAGATTTTTATGGTTGATGTAGGTATGCATATATATGCATTGAATATGTGTTTTGAGTGGCTTTCGCAAAATTCGAATGCTCGCGGCGTAGAGTTATCCTTGATAAAGAGGAGAGATATCCTATTTAGGTGATCGCGTATATAGTTCCAACTGCTATGGAAACGAGGTCGACCCTTAAACAAGTCCGAGTACATGAAAATCGGTAATGTCGGGAGAGAGAGAGAGAAAGAGAGGGGGGAGGGGAAGAGCATGGGCATTGATTTTTAAAGTGTCATTGCAAAATATGGCTACGAGCTGCTGCTGCTTCAATGTGATTTTCCTGACCCACTTGAAAATTGCGAAGCTACACAGCCGGAATTTTCCGGTCAATTTGAAGTGTTGTTGAATTCACTCGCTTTTTCGATTTTATGTTTTATACGAGAAATTTTTGTTAGATCATTTTTCAGAGTACTTCATAAATATGATTAAAAACAAAAAGCAACAGACTTTTTTTGAGTGTTTCTTTTTTCTTTTATTATAGCTGATTTTCAAAAAATTCAAATAAAATTTTTTTTTCTCCAAATGTGTTTAAGTCAAAATTTTCTTCAAATAACCAAAGAGCAGCTCTAATTTTTTTTTTATTTCGAGTGACAGTTCTTGTAATATGAGTAAAAAATGAAGCCACTCTTTTGATTTTCAGTAAAATTTTTACTCAAAAATGTATTTGTAGAGAAATTTTTATTTTACATAAAAAACTAATCAAAAGCTTGTATAATTGAAAATGTAAATTACATCCAACGTGCAGAAAAATTGAAGCATGAAGGTATAGCATTGAAAAATTAAAATAGCACGCGATGAATAAGAAAATCATTAATTCAAATACAGAAATATGAGTTATTTCTTTGAAAAATTTTCAAAAGAAATTCTCATATCCCGAAAAACAGAGATTCTTTGATTCGTCATATAATCAATAACTGCCCACGCAGATTTACGTCCGCGAAGCAATGCTCGTACAAACACACGATATGCCCCCACGTTATTATATTGCACAAGTTGAGGGTGGAGAGAAAAAAGAAAACAGCAGACTGCATTTTTGTGTATACATATCTTCGTAAAGTTTATTTAAGAGGATTACTGTATAAAGTTGCCACAAAAATTTCTGAACGATATAAAATGAGTCAACCGATCGCGGAGGCGTCATTTTCTACCCTCGCTTTAAGAAAAAAAAACTACCTTGGGTATCTTCCATCGTCCAGCAAACATTTAAAGCCAAGCTCGTTTTTGAATATACGAGGAGGAAATTGCTCTTGTTTTATTGCTTGTTTCGGTAATACCAGCATCATCACTAAATATTACATACTTTTTCTTATTTTCAATACCATCACGAGTAACATACAAAACTAATACACATTAAATTTATTTTTAAAAAGAAAATTCGACTTACTAGTTATTTTTATTCAAAAATCTCAAGCAGTCACCAGAGTAAAAATTTGATTCACATAATACAATAAAAGAGACCGATAGACTGGAGTCTGATTTACAGCTAAAAATTATGTTTATTGATGAGATGGTGAATTCTCCGTGGCGGTGAATTCTCTACAGGAGATGTTCAAAGCATAGCTCCAATACGTGTGATAGTGTCATAGTGACCATTTCTCACCCCATTTTATAAGAAAAATCGCATGAGAGAAGATCGGTAGATGCAAAGGGCAAAGGGTAAGAGCATCATCTGCAAGCTTTAAGTGGTAACATACATGTGTAGACAGTCGAAATTTCGAGAGGGGAGCCACTGCCAACATCGTCGTAGTCGACGTCGTCGTCATCAGAGAAGGGAGAGAGGGACAAGAGTAAGAGAGTAAATCTGGAGGCGGCGGCAGAGGAAAGTCAGTGATAGGGGGGAGGGTAGGGGGGAGAGGAGAGAAATTTAGGGTATGAATCAGTGGCGCCCGAATGAATGAATCGACTTTGCCCTACTTTCAGGGGGCGCACGCTAGTGGTTAGATACACGCGTGGGCAGTAGCAGTAGCAGCAGTAGATAGACAGTGGCACAAACGCGGCTTGTGTGTGGCTGTCGTGCGCGTGGCGACCCCCACGCACGTATACACACACACACACACACACACACACACACACACATGCAATACAAGCTAGTCCTCTCTTAGTCTCTCTCTTTCTCTTCTTCTATCTCCAGATTTTCGCGCGCGCATTTTCGGCGACGTCGCGGCTCCGCGCCAGCGACTCTTCTGCCCTCCCGTAAGCTCTTTCTCGTCGTCCTTCCGACGCGAGCCACCACGGAAAACGACCACGCAGAAATCCATTTCCCGCGCAATCCTCTACCCACCAACAACCCCCCTTTACCCCTTGACCTCCCCCCTCACCCTCTCTTCGTGTACCGCTGCCTGTTCGTCGTCTACTCCGCTCGCTATGAGAGAAAGAGAGAACAGTGCTGGAGAACAAACGAGCCCTGCTGCGTCTTTGTCCGCCCCCGAGCTGTCCTTCTCTTGCTATCGACGACTATTCCTTCGCTGCATTTCTTTCACCCGCTGCTCTCTCTCTCTTTCAAGCTTCCTTTTCGGGACTTTTCTTTATCGATATTTTTACTTCCTGCTATTCTCTATAAAATGGGCGTTCCCAAAACTAATTCTTTTCCATCTCTCTAGATCATTATTCTCAAAAAAAAAAAAAAATTAAATTCACTTGTATTTCGAGTAGGTGCAAAATTTTTTCTTTTTTTATTACATTAGTTGATTTTTACAACTTATAAATAATGATTTTTGTCCAGATTCGAGTATAATGTTATACCAAAAGTAATTAAGCAATCTTTTAATTGACAAATTAATTACTCTCAAGTCTAGTTGAAAACTTAATCTCGAAGATTAAGAAAAGCTACTCATTATAAAGATTACTTCATTTCAAGTCGACCAATTCCTCCTCTAAACCCTACTTCTTCTCACCCCACCACATACACACGTACACACATCTTCTACATGTCTCTCCTTTTACCCTACTCCACCTCATATACTCCCTCTCGCCCTTTCTTTCTAAAGCTTACTCTCCTATTTCTTCACTACTTTCGTCTATACGATCGAACGCCCACGTAGTGGACCACCGAAAGATCTTTACATCCCTCTCCCCCCCCTCCTCTTCTTTCCATCCAATCGATATCGAACTCCACGAGCCAAGAAACGGAGTAAGACCAAACTGCTGCTGCTGCAAGCTAAAGAAATAGCGCGTGGGACGATGCGTTTAATGTTCTTCTGTCAGTGTTGTTGGGAAGAAGGAGGGAGAGAGTAGAGGAAAAAGTGGTGTTTGCGGTGATTTTATTGTTTTAAAGGAGAACTACAAGTTTGAAAATCTTTTTCGAATATTACTGGTTAAGAAGAATATATTTTTGGGATTATATTGCGAGAAAACGAAATATTAAAATTTAATTAAATTTATTGATTTGTAATTTCAAAATTTGTAATAAATTTTTTAGGATTGCAGAGATTTTATTTAAATATACATTCAACCTTGGCAAATTTTAACGAACTCGTAGGTGATAGTGATGCGTGTACATATGTAACCATTCGATGCTAATGCAAATATCACTGCTTCACTTTGCAAGCTCATTCGCGGTTCTTATTTTGATCACATGAACGCACAATGACACGATTTTTCGCAATGGCCCTGGAATTGGATTTTCTTCTCATACGTATATATGTATATATGTATGTAATATAACAAGGAGAGCAAGTACCAATTTCGTTTTTCCCTTTTCGTCAGCCAAACTTTTGCTAAAGATTGTTTAAAGAGACTTTCCACCGTTTTTCTATATTCGTGATAGTTGTTATTAGTTTAAGAAGAATTTAGATATTGGGAAAGACCAATATAAATTATTCAAGATATGCGACGTGAATACATATCTATAACCGATAACGACGCTATATATTCTGATGAAAACGTAAAAATTATAAAGAATATGAATGAAGTGTGTACGATAAGCCAATTTCACCCTTACGTATAGATATACGTATATAGGCTGATATGGTTTATACCATGTGGGATTTTTCGGAATTCCGGAAAAACGTTAATCATCGTCCACCCCCGTCTATAATACACTACAGCCTCCACTTAACCCTCCCACGCAGAAACGTACCGATCCATCCTCTCTTATCCACCCTCACCCCTTCATTTTTCGATATGTATAGACACACGCGAGTGTCTCTCTATATAATATATACCCATACATATCTAGACACATAAACATATATATTGACGTATACATATATCGAAGGGTGAGGTAAAGGCGGTTGGCGAGACACGAGAGGACTCCTCGATGGCGCCGAGCTTGAGCTTTCATTGACTCGGCCGTCTATACTCTGGCTTTACTCGCCTCATTCAGCCGAGGAGAAAAGAAATATAGGGATGAGAGAGAAGAGTCGTATAGCCGTTTCTAGCTAGCAAAAGCGCCTTTGCGTTTCGTCTCTCACAACCGAAAAAAATCAATGAACGTGTGAGTGTGTGTATTTTTGGCGAGGATATAATATACGTTGCGGCGTGTAGTGGTGGTGTTGGTTTTGGTGACGTAGACACGACTACGTTTCTCTCTATATATATTATGCCTCGTGTGTATACGAAAGTGACTGGTGATACATATATATTATATATGAAGGCGCCAGAACGCTATACTGTTATACTCCTGCTATGGCTACTACTACTATCTACACTTTGTTCTATACTACTGCTTACGTAAAAAAAAAAAAAAAAAAAAAATGGTGTGTAAATATAAGCATTTTTGGTTGCCAGTCTGTCGGATTTTAATACTTTCTAGCTTTTGTAGATCAACTCTGTCCTACAGTCTTCTGTCGATAACCCATGGAAATAAAAGGAACTCGTAATGATCGTCAATTCAATCAATAGGTTTGGATTATTAGCCTGCAGTTTTCAACTAATGCGCAGTTTACAATATTGTCATTTATAAACATTGTACCAGACTAAAAAACAACTTACTGCGCCCTTTATAAACTAAAGTCCAATATAAAAGTTACACTTTCCG
The DNA here is from genome assembly GCA_030522805.1 of Leptomastidea abnormis. Classification (NCBI taxonomy): domain Eukaryota; kingdom Metazoa; phylum Arthropoda; class Insecta; order Hymenoptera; family Encyrtidae; genus Leptomastidea; species Leptomastidea abnormis. The sequence goes on along the minus strand of JAPYZE010003526.1, from coordinate 6,602 downwards.
ATGTAATTTAATTTTTGTAATTAAAGTCTTAATAATTCAAGTTAAATGAGTTATCGATATTAACTCGTAAGATATTTAATTTTCAGCCCACGCATATAGGTATATATACATAACGCAAACATTTCATCAAAGTTTTTCTTACGTAATACACACGTGTGTGGTCATTTGCGCCAACTCATATATACGCATGATATTGTATGCCATCGTCCTCGTATGTATATAGGTATTAGATTGAAGACAGACCGTTCACTTGACATTGTTTACAAGCACTAATTCGCAATTGATGTTAAAGCTATATTATGTGTACTACTTATTAACAAACTAAATCAATCAATTTCTTTAACGCTAATTTATATGTAAAAGTTTAATATTAATTTTTTTCTTTTTAAAGAGTAAAAGAAAAGCTTGATAGTTACGAGACTAAATTTTGTTTATTGAAAAAAAATAATAATAACATGTTTTTTTAACACAATGAAAACTAATGAGATGATACTAAAGCGAGGATTAAACTGAGATCATCACGTCAAACTAAGGATTCGGCTGCCACATTAACGAATCAATCCAATTAAAAATATACATAAAAAAAGAAAAGATTCTTTCATTCGAAAATCTATCGGCTGCTTCATTATAAGCAACACGAATTAGGCTACTAAAGAGCTACAGACTTCACTTTAGATTAAAAGAAAAAATAAAGAGTCGGTATTTTGGCAAAACTACTCCTTCTTTGAGATATGAGCGAGCAGCGTTGAAAAGGCTCCGCAGTATATACCTTATGCCCTGAAGGAAAGAAATAAGAATGAAAAAAAAAAAGGAATGAGAGGTAGGGAGGGAGAGAAAAACGAGCTGTACCCTGTCATAAATTCGTGCAACAATTAACATTCGAATCTGTCTGTGTTTTGCTTCCCACAGGTCTACTACCACATGCATAATAATATCTGCGTGCAAGCCTATCGCCTTGAGCATATAAGTTGCAACGTCTACCGACAATGGAATAAAGAGCTGGGGGCAGGGAGGAGAGAAGAAACCGAGCTCTGGGTGGCTGTTACTTGTCTAGTTTGTAACTTGTTACGAAGCATTCGGAATAAAGTTGACAGCTCCATTTGTTTTTTATTCTATGCACGGACTGAGTGATGGAAATAATTTTTTTTTTTTTTTTTTTTTTTTGCGAATGAAATCAATATCTTATCTGTGTGGTAATAATTTCGTTACAACACTTTAAAATTCGTGTTATTTGTTAATTACATTGCAGGAATTTTTTTTTCAAAATTCTTGGTGGAGCTGTTGGTGTAATAAAACAGTCGTGCCGTAAAAATTACGAACAGCATGATCGTTGAAAATGCGACGAAAGAGAGAGGGAGAGAAAAGAATTCGAAAATTCTGTATCGATCGCTTAATAAGTAGCGTAGAGTTTGAATAAAATGAGAGACATGCGAGTTTTGAATACTTGCGGTTGTCTGAGTATGAGGGATAAAAAGTGAGGAAGAGAAAAATAGTGGAATAAAAATGTAAAAATTAGCTTTACAGGGTATACACAGGCGCAAATTATTAATTCTTCACAGTTTCAAATGCTATGCATTATATTAATTTTGTATAAGATTTTTTTTTTTTTTTTTAATAAATTTTATCGTCCTTAGGAATTCTCAGCTAAAGTACAACTCAGTCTTTTAGAAACATAAAGCTATTTGACAAATTTAAACACTATACAGGTGAGCTTCGCGAAACGTAAGAAAAGACACACACTTAAAAAAGGCAAATCCACAAAAATATCAAATTTTCATGGAATGCCAGAACGAAAAAAGAATCACGAGTCTCTCACAACTAGCGTATAGTCTCTTTTCCTTCTTTCTGCCATATGAACTCACGGCAGAAGATCTCGCGCGGAACTGACGAGCCGCCAGAGTCGGCAAAAGAGAAGCTACCCAATAAAGTCTGTAATAAGCGCGTCCCGATAAGATCTTCCCGCGATAAGCCTACTCGAATTCGCACGTCTCTCGAATGAACCACAGCTGGTAGTAGAGACGTAGTCTCTCCCTTTCTCTCTCACCATAAGAGTCTACTTTTTCTTTCACTTTTTTTTTGCCCCCGTTGAGAGCCTACTTTTTCCTTCCCCCAAGGAGAAACAGGAAAGATTTATATATACCTCTCAGTCCAATGCGCTTCTCTTTCTCTGATGTCGCGTAACAACTTATTCGCGCACAAGATCGAATCACAGCCTGCCCTGGTGCTGATGTTATTCATATGCATAAATATATTTATATACAATATTCTACCAACGTCTTATTTTTCAAGCAGGTTGGTTCGCACGTCAAATAATCTAAATTCTCTCTCTCTACTTTATTGAGTTGTTTAGTTATAGTGAAAGGATTATTGATATGTCTACATCTACGTAAACTATAAGTTAGAGGGATATGACGCGATGCTTATAAATTACATTTTTTGTGAAAAAAAGAATAATAATAATATCAATTTCAACCAAACATAACAGATGATTTTTAATTTTGAAAATTTTTTTGTTCTTATCTAGATTTTCTTATCTACAATTTTTCAATTATTAATCCAATAGTTGATTAAAAGTACATGACATCTTTAATAATTTCTTAATGTCGAAGTAGGCTTTACTTGTAGTTACATGTAAGCCACAAGGGCTATAATCGGTATAATTACGTAGCCTTTTAATTATCCCTCAGCTGTTAGACATAACCACGATATTCTAGTCCAGCTCGTAAATAAAACGAGGCCATGCCTCAGGAGACACACACACATACTAAGAGAGAGAAAGAGAGAGAAAGGATGCACTATACCATCATTTCTCATCTGGATCCTCTTTTCCTCTACACTTTGCGCGCGTAAGCCCTCTTGAGAGATAATTGGTTGGGACTGCAAGTTACTGCAGTCGGACTCGGTGCGGCATTAGTCTATTAACGGAGTGTATATTATCGCTGAAAGCAAAGCAGGCAAGAAAGAAGTATGTATATATATAAACAAAAAGCCTTTTTATCCTCCTCCTCATCCACCTTCATCACTAAATAAGCTGGTCCACAATATGTGTTAAGAGGGACACACCAACTTTACTCGTTAAAGGGATGAGTCTCGAAAAATTTAACGAGCAACTTAGCCAGAGCATGAATCACCAGCATAATTGAATAGAGGCGTAAGGTAAACCCTAAGGTGCCGACGCTCGCAAGACGCAGACCCCGACGATTACCTTCTTGGAAGAAAAAGAGAGAGAGAGAGAGAGAGAGAGCGGAGTAGTGAGAGTCAAGAGGAGCAGTCTAATCGGCCTCCGGCACCTCAGAAGAAAGGTATATGAACGTGGAGCTCGTTTCTCCGTCTGTCGTCGCTGCCGCTGTATGTGTGTATGTGTGTGATGCACGTAAATTACGCCCAGCTGCGGTAATTGAGATGTTTTGCGTGCTTATATAGGTAGTGGATGATATACCCTCGCGCGGGCGCTAACGGCGACGATGATGCTTGTTGCTGATGATCTTACAACCAACTATTACCACGTCGAGAGAGAAAAAAGAAGTTGGTTTAGAAATATAATCAGACTTGCGTTGTTTGTCTTGCGTTATGTACAGAACTTATTATTACAGGCTGGAATACGAGTCATATCAACAATCATTGGAATGTGGACATCTGACGTTTATTATATGCGCCTATACTCGACCCATACTTGGCTTAGTGTATGCACACCTTTTTTTTCTATAAGATACTCCGTCCAAACGTATTTCTTTTTTACTTTAACTCTCATATAAAATTGCGTTCGGATTGCGTATATATAGTGATATCGATTAAAAATATACTTTTGGTAATAACATTGAAATTTAAAATTCTGACGGTCATATATTTCGATTACTAAAACCAACAGCAGCTGCTGCTTAAAATAACCAAAACACAAAATGAAAAAAAAAACTATATACATATAGCTTAAAAATATTATACTAACGAAACACGCATTTGCGGTCCAGCAATCCGCATCATTTATAGAATAGAGCGTTATTGAACAGCCAAAAAAGTTAGATGCTCGTAGACAATAGAAAAAAAGAGTATAGTATATAGCGCTCGCGCGTGCGTATATACATTGTGGGGGGTGGGGGTTGATCAAGGGTGGAGGTGGGACACTATACAAGGAAGATTTCTCCTTGTAGGAATGGGTGACGCAAAAGCGTCCTCTGAAAGAGACCAATAGTATATACGAGAGAAAGAGAGGAGGGGAAGAAAGGAGTGAGGGAGGGTGGCGGTCTCCCGGCGCCAAGGCAAAGCTGACGCAACACGTACACCAACACTGGTTGCGGTGTGCAGAGAAAAAAGAGGGGGTGGGGGGGGGGGTTGGACTCGCTACGAAAAATTTACGCTCTCCGCTTATCTCGAAATAATCGAGAATCCGCGTGGCTATATATATATATATATAAGCGAGCCATTAATCCTGCACTGCATAGTCGTCTTGGGTATCTATATAACACTACGCGTTGATCGTTGATAGCCAAATATCATATCCAGTCATCGATCTCTCGTCAATACGATTTAAGGAGGGAAGGAGACAGAGGTATAGATAGATACACCTCAAATTTTTACAAATCGAAACCTTACAAAATCTCTTTTTTACCACACGCGACTCTACGTCTTGTATAGGTACTGTGGCGACTTTGTCGAGCTGTTCCAGGAATTACCAAAAAACTAGATCAGCAACCACCCTCGCTACCGCAGCAACAGCACGAGCTTAAACAAGTCTTATTCATGTCTGGCTTTTTTTAACTCATTCTCCTATAAGCAAAACCGCGAGAGTCTGGAGAGAACCAATATTGCCAAAATAGAAACCAACAAAAGGGGGGAGAAAGAAAGAACAATCGGATCTCAAGGGCTCGGAGGGCAGGGAGAAAGGTCGCGACTGAGGATTGAAGGGGGGGGGGGAGGGGTTGAAAACCGCGAAGGTGAGCTCCAGCAGCAGAGAAGAGCAATAAATATCCTGCGATTAGATCTTAGGTAAGGGAGGGGAAGAGTGGAGGAATTGCAAGTCGCCAGCAGGTCGGTGAGCTATTAATCACCATGGACTAATCGAACCGATCGCCAAGTAGGACGTTTGCGAGTATACCAAACTCGCATGTGTCTCGGTTTGCTACTCCCAGTAGTAGTAGGTATAGTAGTAGTAGCATACACGTCTTATTGAAGCACACGACCGCCCCGTTGCGAGATTTTGCACACTCTTTAAAGAGAGACCTTGGTTACCACCACGAGAATTGAGATATGCTCTCTTGCTCGAATCTCTCTCTCTCTCTCTCTCTCTTCACTGCGTCATTTCTTCTTCCGTGGCAATGTATTATTCAACGCCAAGGACACACGCAAGATCTATTGTTCGGACGCGGTTGCTGTTGCTTGCTGCTGCAGCTGCGACACTTGTTCTATTGAGGGTCGAAAAAAAACCCCCAAACGTAATCGGTGGAAGTATCGTGTTAGAAGGATCGGTGAACTGAAAGCTCTAAGCCTCGTGCGTAATAGAGTTCACTGTTAGACAATAATTTAAGAAACAAGTAAAATTGCTGATCGCTTTATTTTAAAAATTTTTAATTTCTTCATTTTTTGTCATTGCTAAAATAATCTAAAAGCACTAATTTTTTGTGCCCCTTTCCCTTTTCATTTGAGTATCGATCCTAGCTTATATGTACGAGTGTATAATCACAGCAATACGTTGTTATATGTATGACTCTGCGACTTTTTAGTCACCTGGTAATAACTATAAATTGTATTTATGACTTTTATCAAATTAAATATTAATGGTATATTTTACGATCTGGTTATATGTATATTACATATACGTATAGAACGGAATGTTAATATTTTAACGATAATCTTTATTCAGCCCTAATGAAATATGAAAAATGTTTGATTCGCCGACCAAAAAAAAAAGAACAAGAAAAAAAAAGAATTAAAAATCATAATTTTATAAAGCAAACCTTAGCATTATTCGCAATACCGCATTATCGAGAGTATATATTGCAAAGAATCACAGACAGAGAAAGAGCAAAGAAATTTCAAAGGTGGAGAGAGAGAGAGTCTGATAAGACCAACCGTAAGGTTACTTACACGTAGTCGAAGCAAATAGGCAATATCGCGCTGATAGGAGATATGAAGGAAGAACACCAACCGGGTATATGAAGGTCCCACCAATAGAGCAGCAAGGCCGAAGGTCGTTTTATATACAAAAGCAACCCGTGCTTATAACTGCTGTTGCAGAAGAAGAGTCGAGACGCACATATTCGGTTGAAAGTATTATAGTAGAAGTATAGTCGGGAGTATAGGAGAGCTGCGCTCGAAAGAAAATACGCCGATAAATCTAATGTCTGGTTGGGATAGGTGCGCTCGTGCGTTGCGCTGGGAAAACTATATCTTTCTTTCTCTCTCTCTCTCTCTCTCTCTTTTGCCGTCTTGGGGGCGCGTCTCGCGATTGCTTCTACCGATTTATACTTATATGTATATATCTGTATATCTACACTCACACACACGTGTGTATGTGCGTGTATATAAGCTCGCTCTCGCGTGTATAAGACGTCGGGACAAAAGTTAGCTGGCTAGACATGCTATCTGCAGGCTCTCTCTCTCTCTCT
>JAPYZE010003525.1:0-15788 GCA_030522805.1 Leptomastidea abnormis | reverse complement strand
ATATATATATATATATATATGGAGGCTGTGTATATTTATAAATGGTATGTGTAAGAGAGAAGAGGTACTGTAGTGTAGAGAAGTTTGGGGCACGTCTACTTACTCTATACCTACATGCATATAGGATACGTATGTATACCCGCACGTGATTCACGATTTATACTTTGGTATTTTCTTGCTTTTAAATAATACTTGTTTCGTGGTTACATTTAGTATACCTACACTATATACACACTCTAATTTTTTGCGTAGAGTCAAAAGAGCATGAAATGATTAACTAATCTCCCTGTTTTCAACAACTTTTTGTGTTGTTGCAAAATAAATGAATTTTGAATTTTTCTTTTTTAAAAAATGTACATCATTTTAAATAAACGAATTATTTTAGGTCGTTCAAGTTTTAACTTGCAACTTGTGAATTATGTGTGAGAAGATGCGGCTTTTGTGAAAAATGCTATATACAGCAGGCTGTAAATCAGAGTAATACGCAATATAGAAACGTCTTTAAGATGCTTGAGAATATGGCTTTAGCAAGACACGTTTAAAATTATATGGTGTAGATTACGGATTTGTCTTATGTAGCAATAGTAAAACTGTATAGTTGAAAATATTTTAAATTTATCGTTTTAATTATATATCAATATTTTTTTTGTTTATAGGGGTTTTTTAAAAATCAATTAGATAACCGATAAATGATACCAATTATATCTACTTCATTATTATTATTATTATAGCAATTACGATATTCCGTTATCTAAATTCCTTATAGCTTACCATGAAAATTACTAATGAGTCGTGTAAGTGTTAATAATACTCATTTTACCGATCTTAAAACTACTACTATATATACTACTACTACTATTACCGAGAATATTTTTGTCACGTCAAGGTTTCAATTATATGCCAAGCTCTTTTTTTTCTCAATTAAATTAAAAGTCAAGTCTTACGTATTAGACCAGTACCTACACGTAACCATATTGATCTAAACCACAAAAATATAAACTAACATTGTTTTCATGAAACGTACGTGTATACACACACTTGTATATTATGCGCTTTTTGGGATTCCCCTCCAATATTATAACTTTGTGGCGAACCGGAAATAAGACTCTCCTTCTCAAAATACACTTAAAAAAAAAAAAAGGAACCGCAAATATATACATATATACATAAACATACACACGCACAAACCAAGAAAATCGGTAACATGACCATAACCGATCGATTTGAAAAAAAAAAATAAAAGAGAGAAGAAATTATCCAACCTTACAACTTTCTCGATCATTATACACGTCTATTTAAATATGTTAGTACCAAAGATGAAAATTAATGAAAAAAAAAAAAAATAAAACTCGCAGAGAAACGTATATATATATATAAAGAGAAAGAAAAATCATCCGGTGTCCACAAAACATCACACTCCATACCATCCGTATATAATCATCTCTTCTTGGCATGTTACATACATACATATAAAAGACCTTTCGCTTACAGTCGATCCTCGATTTGGAATTCGGAGTAGCTCGTGCGTTATTTTTTTTATTTTTTTCTCTCTCTTTCTTATAGAATTACAAACGCAGAGATTCTCCACACGCACATATGTAAACCTATGTATATATTAAAAAACAGCTTGGTTCTTTCTTATTATATATACACGTGGTATGTATCACGATTATAATAACTGAAGGTTTCTTTTTTAAGACACTGAATTGCTATTATACTTTTATCGATGAATGTGAGTGTGTGTTATATATATATATATATATATATATATATATATATATATATATATATATATATATTTTTAGCTGTCAAAAATTTTGATCGTTATGGTCAGTTATTTAGAATATAATATGAATGTAGGCTACTGTTGGAATTTAGATATTTTCGATTTGATTTATATATTATTTGAATATGGTTTTTTTACGTATATTATAATAGTATCCTAATTTTCTTTATTTTTCTTCATATTACTTTACCTACCTAAATCCTTTATCAACAAAATTATTCAATAAATTCATGTTATAAATTATTTAATTCTAAATCTTTTATAAAAAATTTTTAAAACCGATCATTTTAATACTCTATACATATTTCATCTCTTATACGCATATCAATCCATCACATAAAAAATCAATCTTTTTTTTCTAAATTCCTTCACATTCTCAACTTACAAAACCACACAAAAAATAAAAAAAATAAAATTTTTCCTTTTTCCGCGAAGTTTCTTACCGATAATATACTATATAGGTACACCTTTTATCCGATCGGCCAAGAAGCCACTATATATACCTATATATATATATATATATATATACCGATTCATGAATCTAAGCTAGACATCGAAAGATACGTATCTTTGACCAACCATGATGCAACAATCCTTGCTGTTTTCTCTTCTATACACGTATATAAATATATATACCTACATACATACCTATCACTATATATCTCTTTTCTCTCAAAGCACCTGAGCGTACAACACACACACACACACACACACACACACACACACTTACATTTACACACACACATACTACACCAACCATAGCTATATATGTATTCCCGTTCAACGTCAAGTTTACAATCGATGCCCAACTTCTCTCTTTCCCTTTTACCGTCTCCCTCTCTAATCTCATAGTCAAGAGAGAAATAAAAAAAAAAAAAATCGACAGCGGTTCTTTCTCTCTCTCTTTTCTCAAGAGAGGCCTTGCTTGTGATCTTTTACCATGCGCATGAAACTAACGAGCCGTAGCCGATCGCGATTTCTCGTCTGTATTTATATGTATGTATGTATGTATGTATGTATGTATACGTATATATAAAAAGAGAAGAGAGAAAACTAAAAGAAACAACGGCTGTTCGCCTCAAGGCGTGAGTCTGTGAGCTTGATGTTGCTGTTTCTGCTGCTGTTGCTGTTGCAGCGGTAAACGTCGAAACAGATTCACAAGCTGCGGTGTATATATGTTTTTTTTTTTTATATCTATGCTTGGCGTGGCCGATTCGATCAGCACGCCGGTCTTTTTTTTTCGCGTGCCAATAAAAAAAAAAAATCTTATACCCGAGCCCCGACTAATATCCCCCCACCCCCTGCCCCTTTTTTATTCTTCTCGCCCCCTTCCCTTTCAAGTTCTTTGATCGAAAATACGTATAGCTGCTGTATGTACATACATATACCTACACGTTTGTAAAGATCAGACATAAATTTATGTATGTATGTACCTATTGTATGTATGTATGTATGTATGTATGTATGTGTTAGCCGGCCCACCAAACATGGAATTTCATGCGTATATAGTCTATAAGACGCGAACACACGACGTGACGAATTGATATGACGTATGTGTGTGTGTCTCTTCGGCTTTGGTTACAATGGGCATGTATAATAAGCCAATCGTCATATTATATATATCATGTCTCTTGGATTCTTCGTATATACAATATACCCCGTGTGGTGTGTGTCTCATCTATAATTGAGGACACTGTAGCCATATATACCTACTATACGTAAATGTTTATTATCAGTTGAGCGTATATTCTTTTAAACTTGATAAGAAATTGCGAGTATTGCTATATGTATATAAAAAGTGTTGGTACAGATATATAGTGTAAATATATTATCTTATGAAAGTCGAGATTTAGTACATTGGTTTTGGTTTTGAAATCGTTATAACGATTTTTTCGTTACATTATAATTATTTATAGGGAATTACTTGTTTTTATATGTTGTCATTAAAATGAATTAATTACGTTAATAAAATTTTTTTATGTAGCAAATACAAAATCGGTAAGCCGAACAATTTTGCACATAAAACGATCGATTTAAAATAAAAATGTTTGATATCAGTCATCAAAACACCACTATAACACCTCTTTTTGCAAAGAATCACCAATTTATTATTATCAGCCTCACAATATATATCATAACCTCCTGACTCATAATCTCAACATCATTATTTAATACTTTTTTTTTTATTAAAAAACACATACACATCACATTGGATTATTCCATCATCAAAATTCCAACACACTATATACCTAATACTCCTACATAATAATATACACTATAATATCAACACAAAATAATATCACTTAACCACAAAAATAAAACTTCACAATTAAAAAAAAAACTGATTTTCTCAAAATAAAAAACAAACCGAATAATAACGATTAAAAACTTTCACAAAAAAAAAGAATTACAAATTTAAAAATAAAAAAAAGGAAACAAAACAGAAAACACAACCGTATACAAGAAGTCAACAGCGAGGCTTATAGAAACGAATATACGCGTATGCCTGCTGAGGCCCTCGGACTGGTACTGACTATACATAAGACCGTCTGTGTGTTGCCGAGGCTGTACAGTGACTATATATGTGGCCCCCACGACTAACTCTCTTTCTCTCATTCCCTCTCTCTCTTTCCTATACTTACTTCCTCTCAGAGAACGGCGTGTTACTGGTATATAGTATAGCCATCGCCATCAGGTTCTTATACACTCTATCTCACTCTCACATATATAACTGGGCCCCCTTATACATTGCAGACCCCACGTGGTTGCTCTCCTATATACTGCTGTTGCTGCAGCCGTCGTTGAATATATAACGTGTGTAAGTGTAATGTGTATATGTATATGCACCAATACAAAGTTTATCCTTCGACTTTGAGTTTGTGTGCAAACTGTGCAATATGCATGTATATATATATATATATATATATATATATATATATTAGGCCTATACACTATATTTGCGCACAGTATTTTATACCATGAGGTTTCTCTTTATCTTTCTTCTCTCTTCTCTCACTGGTGCGTTATTTCTTACACGGCCTCGTATAATACATACTCGCATTCTGTCATGCCCCACTACACGATCTTTCTCTCTCTCTCTCTCTCTCTCTCTTATTTTTTCTCTTTTCTCATCCTATTCCATCTTCTTCTTCTTCTTCTTCTTCTTCTTCTTCTTCTTCTTCTTCTTCTTCTCCTTTTATTTATTTCTTGCTTTACGCTCGAGTATACATCATGACATAGTTGAGCTTTTATATGTAACACTGTAGAGTATTATAATATGTAAGTTGTAATTTTAATGTAAATTAAGAGCAACGGTTTTTGGAGATGAGTTTGTTGGATGCTGTGTTATAATTTAGTAGAAAGTTTAATATTATACATTTGTGGTACCAAAGGGTTTTCGTGGTAATTATTGCAAAAATATTTTTAATTTATATAAATGCAAATATGAATGAAACTGAGAAATGTGAATTTTAATTGTCTACGTCAATTTTTCGTTTTTTAAATCCGTCGATCTGTTCAGATACTAATAAGTATGCATAAAATTAAAACTAACAGAACAACTTTTTTTATGTGTGGAAATATCATAACAATTAACAAAATCACTTAACATTTCACTTTCTCACCTGGAACGAGCTTTTATTGGCTAAACGGAAATACTAAATAAAAACCTAACTTGTTATACTTCTCACCTTGTTCTCCTGCAATTTATTATGCTTCTCTAATGTGTGAATTGAATGAGAATTTAAAAAAAAAAAAACGAAGCAGTTGCTACTATACCTACTATTGTCAAGAATTAAAACTGCTATATATATACAAATATGTGACAGATGCGGAAGAATGTATTTACAAGAGTTTCTATTATTACAACCCTCGTCTCTAATTAAACTTATATATTTTTTTTCATGATTTACAATTAATATATTTAAATAAATTTATGATTTAACTTATTTAATTGATCAACAAATTAAAATTTTTATGTTTTGTTAATATCGTTCTTTTTTTTTCTTTTTGCAAAATACAGTTTATTAATCGCCAATTCAAAAAATAATGCAAATGTATAAGTACATGATAGCTTAAAAATGGAGTACAATTGATTGAGTTTGAATTATTTTACTTTTCAGGTCTGGTAGATACTAGTGACTCCAAATAAAAAGTTTTTGATTTATTTTGGCTTTGAAATAACATAATAAAAGACAAAAACGATCCAATTCCTAGGGATTAAAGTTAATTTAAATTAATATATGGAATCTTGTCATGATATATTATAGTTTAATAAAAGAATCAAGATCTACAAAAATATATATTATTTTATTTCTCTTATTATATATTTATTAAATTAATCATGACAATCAATTTTCTTATAATTAACTTACATTCATTTTAATTTATCTTAAGTTGAGATCTGTGATATTTTAAGATCCTATCCTGCAATAAATCTGTGGACAAAATTATCACACTAATTACGAAATATTATTATACTATAATACTATCCTGCCAACAATTTACATTTTTTATCAAATATATTTAGACAAACATTATGATTAAAATTCCCGCAAGTCACAAATAAAATAAATTTTATTTTTTTAAGATCTTAATTTACGTTTTTTTTTTTTAATAATAAATATCACCTATAACTCTTATATCGTCTACCACCTTTTCTCCACCATTTTTTCTTTCCTTTACCCTTTCTACGTCTTTTCTTTTTCTCACTCCACCACCACTTTTTTCTTCGCTTCAATTGCCCATTGGACACTGATCCTCCGCCTTGAAACAATGATTGATCATCCTTGTCAAGTCTTTGTCCGTCAATCTCTTGGGTTTCGATCAGGGATTTTTCATTAAGTTTAGTTTTTCCATCTTGTTCACCAGTTGTTAAAAAAGGATCTTCCAAACTACTATCGAAAATGTCATTTTTATTAAATTTTTTATTCTTCTTTTTCGTTTTGGCCAAAGGTATTGAAATTTTTCTATTGTTAGTTGATTTCAAATTTGAATTTATTTCATTTATTTCTTCAGGACTTTTATAGTTTGTTATCAAAGTATCTTTTGAATTTTGCCTATCTTTATAGTTGTTATTTTTACAACAATTATTTCCGTCATTTCTAATTTCACTATTCAAATTATTTGAGATAGTTACTGTGGATAAATCATTTGTCTGGTCGTCTTTTAATTGATTTTTAAAACTATTTTCATGGTTCGATTTATTTTGCCCTGATTGGATGTGAATTCTTTCTAATTTTATTTCAAGACCATCATTTTTATCACCTATGAGAAACGGTAATTTTTCATCAGCTAATAACTTTTGTAATTTGTTAACAAATTTCAAAATTTTTAGTATTTTTTTAGTTTTTCTGATTTTTTCAGCCTTGTCCGCAGTTAAATTGTCATCATCTAAATAAAATACATTGATTTTTTAAATCACTTACAAAATAAGTTATATTTTATAACGAAAATTAAAGATTTTACCTAAATTTTCAACATGATTGTTCTGAGTCGTTGATTCTAGAGATTGATAAAAAGAAAAACATTTATTAGATAACTTGAATATTTTATCAACTTTTAAAAAAAAATACTTGCCTTGGTTTTCACAAGATGTACTTTCATTCCAATCATATGCAGGCGTTGTAAAATCATTTGACAATTCAGGTTTCCACGTGTCAACAACCCAAGTAGTTAAATCATTATCAAATTTTGAAGTTGTTACATCAGAATATTTACCATTATCCATATCATCCTTACAAAACTTCTTTTTCAAATAATTTTTTACGTTTTTCAGTGGATTGTACGATTTAACTGTTGCTGTTGGATTATAATTTAACGAATCGCATTTTCTTGAACATTTAATAACATTTCGTTTAAAACGATCTGAATCTTCTTGGTTAGATGGATTTTTAAACCAATCTTTACCATCAATGAAATATTGACGTTCTTTTGAAGATGCTAAATGTTGACGATGATTTTTCATATCTGATGATGATTTAAACTGCAAATGAACTTTTCCTTTAACCGACACGTCATACTCACCATTATTTTTCCAAGATCCATTAGAATCATCTTCTTCATTTTCATCATCGTTATTTCTTTCGAATCTTGGATTTTCATTTTCTTTTGGTTCGTAATCATATCCCACTAAATCACCGGTAACGTACAATTGCTTAGGGTGTTTTCTTCGTGAATTAATAAAATTCTCATCATCAAATTCATCGTCTACTGATAGCAATTTTCTTCCAAAATTATTAGATTTTATAATTTTATTTGTTTCATAGTCGTTATAATCGTAATAATCATCGTAATCCGCACTATTTGAATTGTCATAATTATTACTATCAACTTTATTTTTTGAAATTTGAGACACTTTATCATCAGATTTACGATTACTAATTAATCTTCCAGTTTTAAAAAATTTATTTAATCTTTGTTTATCAAACGATTTTAATGTTGACGTCGTTACACATTTCGATGAATTTTTTCGACCAATACTTTTAATCCATTCCTGTGTTTTTTTAAGATAATCAGAATTACTCAATCTATGATAAAATTTTATAAGAGAATCACGAAAAGATTTCAATTTTTCCTTAATACAGTCTTTGAAATTAATATGTGAATCAGTTGTATTTAATTCATTGAAATTTAGTTGTGTATCATTACAATTTTTATCATTCAAAATATTTTTTATTTTCGGAGTATAATCTTCATTAGTGCATTCAATCTTACACGTACTTTTTAAATTTTCATTATTTTGAGACTCAACTTGAGATGATTTTTCTGGATACATAAAAATAACCCTAAGTTCATTATTGAGTTTCGATAAGTCTTTTTTGATATCCATTAACCTCGTGTCTTTCTCTTTATCAGACAAATCATCATCAATAATTAAATCTTTTTTCAATTTTAAATCTTCAGCATGAAAATTACCATCAGCTTTAATACATTTTTCATTTTCGCAAATTTCTCTACCAGTCACATCATCCTTATCACCCTTAATAATCTTATAACTTTTAATAACAATATTTTCCTGATCTTGATTACCTCCTAATTTTAATTTTTTCAATTGTTTCTCCAAATCTTCATACTCATCAGTACCCTTCAAATTATCACGATCCTCACATTTTTTACAACCAACATCACTATTCAAACCAGAACCATCTAATTTCGATTTACCATCATTCCTAAAGTCAGACCTCAAAGACGCAGAAAATTTACGTCCGTTCACGATTCTACGAGTTATTCCAATATCTTGATCAGCAGCCACACCATCCGATTTACCATAAGCCGTTAGCCTTCGAGTATTACCATCAGTTGTAAATCTATCGTTTTGTTTGACAAGTAAGATATCGGATTCTGGTGGTAAAGCAATACCGTTTCGGGAATTTAGTTTAGGTCGATGGTTAAAATTGCTAGATTTTCCAGGGAATCCCGTCCGAATGACTTGCTGACTCTTCTCAGGATGTTCGTTTTCCTTTTGGCGGTGAGCTTGGCTTATCTTTATCATTTTCAAAGCTCGAGCATCGACTTCTGCTTTTGCTAAAGCAGGCTTCGCTTCAAATCCATCTCTGATCGATTGCCAATTGTTTTCTGCTGAGCTCGAGGGCTCTTGGCTCTTTTCATTCGGAATAACGTCAGCTACGTTGGCGACTTCTTGTCCTCCTCCTCCTCTTGCTACTACTACTACTACTTCTCGTTCTGGATTCTCAACGGCGCATTTTTCATTCTCCAATGCGGCTATTTTTTCGAGTTTCAGTGCGCTTGTTATCCGAGCGAAATTGTCATCGATTCTACGATTTATTTCGTTGAGATCGTCTTTCACGTTGGTTTTTGAAAGTAAAATTCTTTTTTTATAATTCAATGGATTCCAAAATGATCTTTTTGGTCTAGAATTTTTGTTTATAGCTTGGAGATGAATAGTAATGGAATGTTTTGGGTTATTTGAGCTTGATAAATTTTGAAAATTTAAACTTTGCTTTGAATGATTGTGCATTGATCTGTTTTTTTGCTTTGATGTGTTATACGATTGTTTTTCAGATAGCTGATTTACATCTATTTGATTAAGTTCAGATTGTCCATCACTATTTGTAGACAATAATTTTCTAGTTTTGTACACATTTCTAGGATCATCAAATTTAATTTGAGTAGTCCTTTTTGATTGAATATTATCTAATTTATCAAGTTTTATTTTTGATTTATTGCTGACAACATCACTTGTACTGCCTTGATGTTCCTTAATCTTATAGTAAGATTTAAATTTGATTAAATTTTGATTTAAATAGCGACGTCTTTTTAAATTTCTGATCTTGTTATTTATTTGGGATTTTTTTCTTAATGTCTTCATAAAACACATTTTGCCAGAAAAATATTCAATCTTTTCTGGAAAAATTTTTATTACACGTAAATCTACTGATCCATTGAAAAATTCAATATATTTTAAATATGTTTCAAATCTTGCAAAAATGATTCCACAAAATTTATAAAATTTTACTGATCCTGTAAAGTGCATCCGGAATAGTTGTTTTAATATATGACTGTTTGAAAATCTTTTGTACTTGAATGATCCATTTAAGTTTTTCAATTGTAAAATATGAATAATTTTTACGAAGTTTCCGTTAGTAAAGTATGGACAAAATTTTCGCATGGAATTTTTTCGAAATTTTTGAATACTTTTAAATTTTTTATTTCTCCTTTTAAATTTGCGGATAAATGAGCAACCTCGAAAGTTTGATTGTTCCTGGAAGATAATTGTTTTAAATAGTGTTTTAATTAAAATATCAAAACTTGCTTTATTTACAAACTTAATTTTATAATTTTTATTAAAGTATTCTTAAATTAATAAAAAAGTTTTGGTTGATCTTAAGTTACAAATTATTTTGTCTTCTTAGTAATGTACTTTAAGTAAATAAAAAACTTGAAGCAACAATTTCAGTTATTTTAAAACAAATAATTTTTATTAATATTTTTTTAAACATATTTATAAAAAAATAAATAAATAAATAAATTTATTTTAAAAATTTGGATTTTAAGTCGGTTATAAAGCCATCTGGTGTCGGCGTAACGAAAGTTCACTTTTAACACTTTGGCAAAGTACAATTATTGACAAATGATACAATATTATAAACAAACATTAATTTTTTAATAAACTTTGTTATCTTTACGTTACAGTAATTATTCAATTTTTATAAATCCAGGGATACCAATCGATTTAAATTTTCTTAATTTTTATTATCAACAGTCGATAATTTACCATCAGTGAGAAATACAGAAATATATTTGAAAAGATATTATCTAGGAGATACTGATTATAAAACTTACATGTAAAAATCCAATGAGAAAATGACGAGTTATAACTGTACACTTTTTAATTCTAGTACTTGCATTTTCCGTAAATTTACTGTTGTTTGATAAATTATTATGCTTATAATACATATTTATACGATTACATTTTATATTGTATGCTATATCCACAGTTTTAATTCCATTAATCAAATTTTTTATGCTGTTATGACTAAAAATAAAAAATTTCTAGTATTAAACTAAAAAAAATTATAGTAATGGTTTTACCATTTTTAAATTTAATAAATAACTCTACTTTCGCTCCACGAAGGCTGAGTGAACTTTTAACATTTTTTCTTTTATTACATATTTCTGCTTCGACAAGTTAAATACCTTTGAATCCTTTTCATACATCCACTTATTTTCAATTCGTCTATCCACAGAACGATTAAAATAATATTCTATGAATCTTAATTGAGATTGAAGTGTACACTTTAAATCAGCATTAAATGAGTTGTAATAAATATTACTCAAAAGAAAGAATATCAGCTGTTGTAAAAAAATTAAAAATTATTTACATTTATTGTTTTAATTTTCGATTCTTTGGTATTATTAATTGATTGACAACAAAATATAAGTAAAATTAATAATACGCATAATTGAATAAATAATAAAAAAATATAGGTTATTAAAACAACAACAAAATTAACCTGCAAATAAATCCAGATCCAAATTTTGCAACAAAAACTTTTTTGCATGTTAAGTTATATAACCAGACATGTAAATCACTTCTACGACTCATTTCGAATAATTATTTGTTAAAAATTGTCTAAGTAATCTGTTTATGATCACATTCTTAAAATTTTATCTTCGCAACATTTCTATCAGCCTAGATCTAATATTTTATTATTAAAAATTTCAAAAGAGTTTATCTTAAATAACTGCACTGTCATTACTTTTTTTATTAAACTAAATATTATTATTATTAAGCAATAAATTATAAATTTATAAGTATATTTGAAATAAATGTAACTTTGAAAAACTTGTGAAAATTAAAATCAATAACAAACACAATAGTCGTTTGTTTGCGATCATAGTAAATGGTTTTGAACTTATACATCAAGAACATTAAATTTTTCTTTAGAATCATATTTGTAGATTTAAGAAATATTTTCTATCATAAAATTAACTTTTCACATACCTTTCACTGTAGAGGAATAATATTTGTCAGAAAAAATATAATATAAAAGTAAAAAAAAAAGAAAGCATATCTTGTTAAAAACAAATATTTATTTATATCACTTTTAATGTTGTACTGCAAATACAATATAATTCAATTACATACTTAATTTATCTATATTTATATTGTTTAGCGAAACATAACTTTATAAGACTAATTAATTAATATTTATATATTTTTTTTTTAAATAGATGTGATGCAATAATTGTGCTAAAATGAGTTAAAGATCTATTATAAAATCACACTTGGCGTCGATGCATTAAAAATATAAATTATTTACGTATTAAATATATATGTATATATGGAGATAATATTATTATTATTAAATCGTTTAAATTTCTGTTACGTTAAATTTCTACGCGTTGCAGAAATTAATCGAGAATAATATAGTTATATGACATTTGATTTAGCTAGAAGTGGTATTTTTTATATTATATCTTAATTTTTACAAATTAGAAAATTCACTAAACATATTTCTAAATTATTTAAGTTTATGAAATTGTGAAATTATACTTTCATTAATTAGGAACAATAAATTTAATGATTAATATAAACACAAATGTTACATTTCACATAAATATATAAAAAAACTTTTCTAAGACTTACATTTTTCAATAATAAAATGTATTTTTAAAATAATATATTTCAACAAAAAATCATAGTTCTATATCATCCATTCATCAAATTCAAAAATTTTTAAAATATTTAAAGATCGTATTCTTGAAAATTCATATTTAATTTTTTTTTTGACAAACTTTTATTTTCTCGTTGTTTAAATTAGTGAACGGAATAAATTTATTATTTATTTTTACTCAACAGCAATTAATGCTTAAAAGTATCACAGTTTGTTTTTCTCACATCGCTATAGATATATTCCATTTTCAAATCAATTCATTTATAGTTTAAATATACACAATATTGATTTCCAGCAAATATCCAGCCTAATAAGAAAAAAAATTCATTTTATAATTTAATTTTTTTCAATCAACATTTCATTATTCCAAGAACACAATTAATCTCAAAATTCTCGTCTGCTTTCTTCTATCATTACATTTTTTTGTCTTCAACAACTAGCTAGTAGCTGCGTTTACTTTTCAAAATCTTAAACCTTCTAAAACCTGATCTTTTTTATATTCTCGAATAAACAATTTATCAAGCAGTCTACGAGATCGAGTTTTAATAATTTTTTTTTTTTTGCGCTTTTAACTTATTGCTTTTTAACTATAGGTAAATTTCATTATCTTCTAAAGCTTCACAGAAAAATATCATAATAATCAATAATAATAATATAACAGTTTTGTTTTTTTTTCTTTTTAATTTTCTGCAAAGGTAAACTGGCATTATCTATATAGATGATGAAACGATGTTTAGGTACGTGCGTATTGGACGTTCTAGAAAAAAAAACAGCTGTTGCTGCTGCATCTTTTACGGGACTATACATTATTAATTTTGAAATAGAGGATTAGATTTGCGACAAAAATAAGCATCTTTGATCGCACTGGCCGTCAAATTTTAATTTTTTTTTTTCACGACACTTGCTCATCTTCAATGTGTTCCTCGTTGTGTCACTCAGCTCAGTTACGTTGACTTCAAGACTTCTTTATTATTAATGTTCGTATTTGATTAATGCCATTAATCTGAAAAGATAATGATTAAAAAAATTATTTTTGTTTATACAAATACAATTTTTCAATGTAATTATTTCATAATATGGTAAATTAAAAACACACCTTTATTCAATTCACATTACAATTGAATACCCAACATTCACGTACATTATTTTGAAGATAGTACAAATTTTTTATCTTATCAATCAAAATTCCTCTAAAAAAATATCAGCTTCCTCTTCCATTTATCCTGTATACAGCCTCGTCTCGTTACGTTTGCGCGTAAAAAGGCCATTTTTGCAGCCAAGTTTGCATGCAAATTATTTGTTTATCGACATTCAATTTCTTTTTTTTTTTTTTAATTATTGCAAATCACCATGTTTTACATTTTCGTGGTGGATTCATTTTTGAGCCAACGGAACAACGAAATGCTTCGGCAAAATCATGGGAATTCATCATTATTCCATTAATTCTGAAAATAATATTTTTATTAAATTACATTTTTAATTAATTAAAAGATATATAAATTACACAAAATTTTCTTTTATGCTCTTTGAAAAAGATTAATTCTTATTTTTTTTTTTTTTTTTAGAAAATTAAAAAAAGAAGATTTTTATGTCAATAGCTAAATGTAACAGATAAAAAAATTTGATATCATGAAACATAAAAAGATTTCTTTGACAAAATAAATAAGATATGTCTAATATAATAGCTTTTGAAAAATAATAAAACTTTAATTTTCATCCTTAACAAACGTATCAAATTTTCGTTAATATATTAAAAAATCTTTTTCAAAAACTCTTTTAATTATTTCTTCGAAAAGATCTAAAATTAAATAGTAAAAACATCAAAATTACCTTTCTGGTTGAGGCGTATGATAATCAAGTTCGACAGAAAGAATATAGGCCTCGGCAGTCATATTAGAACAGTAGGTCTGTAAAAAAAGAAAGAAAGAAAACCATTAAATTAATAAATTTGTCAATAAACCTAAAAAAATAAATCCAAGTTTATTTTCTCAAAAAAAAAAAAAAAAAAAAAACATAGAAGAATTATAAAATATATCTTACTTGGGCGGCGCTAATAAAGAAAAGTTGGCTTGGACGCAGAGCTTCAAGTCCCGGCAGCGAACGATCCTTGCCATTCGTTAATGTATGCCAAGTGTGATAGGCAACTTGCAAAGCACCAATGTCGGCCACATTCTCGTTCCTCGTTACATTCCAATCGAACTGTAACCATAACATACATTTTCAGAATGTTTAACGTCAATATCATATTTAACATGTTTAAATTTTATGTTGAATTTATTTTTCAAAAAAATTCAATGTTGAATATAATAATTTATGTGTTTAAATAGAGCTCAATAATAAAGTTATCCGAGCGCAATTAAACTTATAAATAAATAATATCTGTTCTCGAGGGTGATTAGTACCGTCAATTAAAGTTAAATTCAAGATCAGACCGAAATACTCAAAGACGATGGCTTGACTAAATCGCTTTTCTCATACCTTTTCTCAGCTTAACATTACGTTCTCTCAAACTACGTCTTACCCTAGATTTATCAAACTCACCCCTTTTCTCTATAATGTACAATAGCTATATACTGACTGCTTAGAAATGACGAGAGTTTCTTGGAAAGTTACATAAATCGCTAATGAGGATACGTGACTGTAAATTTACTACTTGAAAAGTTTGACACATTGGGTTTGTAAAATTTGTAAGTGACATAGTGTTACGTTTATTGATGTTTCAAAATTTAGTTTTTTTAGATTTTTTTTATAAGATTTACATTATTAGGTTTACCGACCGATCTACTCTTTCAGTGATGCAGTACTCCTTCAGAGTGACTTGGACCGTTTGAGTTGCTGGACATCAAGAGCGGGCTTTCGTTTTA
>JAPYZE010003524.1:0-54781 GCA_030522805.1 Leptomastidea abnormis | reverse complement strand
GGGCTTAAAATTTTCGTTATATACTGTAGTTTAAAAGTACGATTAAGATTTATGCTTGGAGTTCAATATCAGAATTGTATCAAGCAATTTCAATGTCGCTCCGGCCATATTGCAATCTCGCCCCGTTTTTTGGGGCGAGATTGAAATAGCACTTTTTTACTTATTCTAAGTTTAAAACTATGCTATTGCATTTAGCTAATCGGGACAAAGTGGATTTTGTAGCTGAAGGGTATACCTTTAAGATCCTCTTTGTCCGGAATGAAAATTTTGAATATAAAAAAAGTTACAGACGATAGAAAAAAAAATTGCAATCTCGCCCCGGTCTCCCCTACATCTTGGTATGACGTGTTAATTCAATCTTTCTTTTGCTTTGGTATCGCATTATGGCCCAAGTTTTACAGTTATTACAAAACGATAAGGTCAACATTTTTCTGTGATTACAACTTCTTAACGATATATATTTACTATTGATTCGACCAATTTATTTAAGAGGAGATAATTTTTTTTACTTTATAACTATTACCAGATTGATTACGTAATTGTGTCTTGCAAACTATTTGTTCTAGAATATTGGGTTTTTGATTTTAATTTCGATTATATATTAACAGCTTATAAGGTCAATACTTAACTTGTAACTCGACTAACTAAGACTTTTTTATGGTCATCTTGAAAAGTGGAAAAAATTAAGATAATCTATTCAACTAAATCTATACGTTAAAATAATTAAAAATCATGAAAAATGGTCACTTATTTATTGTACACAAAATGAATTTACATCAAAAGTTTGTACTTAATTTTATGCACTTGGTTATACTCAAGTATACATTGCAGTGCATATTTTATATCAAATAATTCTATGTACTTTAAATTAACCTTGATAACAAATTAATTCATTTTATCAATTTTTTTTAATTGGGTCATGTTAAAAAAAAAAAAAAATTTTCTAGATTCATGTGCTTATATTTGAGAAATTCGCATGCTTACATTAATCCTAACACAACACTCAAGTTATCGTCAATTAAATTCCAATTTTACATTATTCGTCGTGAATTTACGTATTCGTCAAAGTATATCTTAATAAGCCGACAAAATTTTAAATCAATCAAGAGATTTGCCGTCACTGAGGTATTTTTATAAATATATAAAATCACGATGAACAAGATGGAGGCGTAAGCATCTATGTTGATGTTAAGCCTACTCTTGTCACTGTAAAGAACGTATTTTTGCAAAACGATTTGAAAGCATCGAACGAGAGCAAAAAAGGGAAAATAACAGTAAAAATAATAATTTTTCATTTTTTACAATATCTCAAGTGAAAAAAAAAGTATACTTACAACTCCTCCCTCTGACGTTGAGACAACACCATTTTCATGATCTCTCGAGTGTGCGATCCGGCGGGTATCCTCGACGAGAAGAGGAGAGAGAGAGAGGCTTAGAAGCGAGCAAACACTTCAGTCAGCGGACACGACACAGTGGTGTCCTTATCAATTCAATGCAGCGTCATCGACATCCTCTGTAAACACAAACAAAAGTTCCACCCTGGCTTATTATATATAGTTTATCAAACATACAATATAAACGTACATTTCATATAAGAGAATCTATACAATCAATTCCTCTTTTTCTTTTCTTTCTTTCTTTTTTTTTTTTATTGCATAGGTATACAGATTTATGTTTCTGACTTTAACATTTTTGAACGGTTAGATTGTAAATTATATGCACACGAATAATTAAATGCATATGCTCAAATATCATAACTCAAATTTGTATATGACAGCAAGTATCAATTAAAATAAAAATGTTATGGATCTATTTTGAAAAGTTTGAATGTAAAAAAAAAAAGTTGTCACTGATTTTAATTTATAAGAGAAACAATTTATTGTTTTAAAAAGAAATTTTTTTTAGGATATATTTTATAGAATATAAATTTTATATTAATATTCATTTCAATAAATCAGTTAATGACAAATTAATTTCAAAATAAATACATAAGATTTTTTATGATTAATATTAGAAGGGCTTGTCGACTCTTTAGATGTTTAGCTATTTTTTTTTCATAAATATTAAAATACTACATTTACAAATAATTTATTTAATTATCTTGGATGCTGGCTTTTTTCAGCTATTTAATTACACGAAACAAATTATATTTAATGATATAAATATATCAAACCTTTACTTTTTATTTTTCTACTGCTGCTTGGAATTGAATGAGTCTTTCAAAACCAAATATACCTTTTGTAATTTTGTACAAAATCAATCATTTCTTACTTGGATAAATTAACTTGTCAAAAATCACAATATGATGTTAAATTATAAAATTTTAATACCACATACTACAATTTTTATGAATGAATCTCAATTATTTTAGGATACGTAACAAATTTACAAAGCCTATCATAAATATGTTATGATAAAAAAAAAAAACAATTTAATTTTGACTTACAGAAAATGGTACTGTAAATTCCCACGGATTAAAGCTTCTTTGTTTAATCTTTTTTTATATATAAGTGTCAATACATATTTAAAAGACATCAATGAAAAAAAACTATAGGAAACAAATGAAAAATTAAAATTTATTTAACGGTACCTTACTTCTATTTTCATTATTAATTAGCAATAAAAATTTGTACATAAATAGCTTAAATTTTGATTAGGAGAACGCGATCTAATAAAATTACTCTGAAGATGAAAAATTTCAGCTATCAAACAGTTAATCAGCCAGTAAAAAAGTTATCTTAATAAAAACTATTTTTTCGCAATAATTAAATTTTCTGATAAGTTGTATATTTAAAAATTAAAAAAAATGAAGGCTCAAATAAAAAATACTGTATTTTAACCATCAATTTATTCATTTTATCATAATTTTAATCGGCTCATCCCAGTCTTTTCGCATTAATTTATTCGATCATAAAATTATATCATGATATCAGAATAAAATAGCATCTAATTAAGTAATTCACCAAAATCTATACCGCTAAGTTAATAAATGAAAAAAAAAAAAATTATTTTATTAACAAACAAGTTAATAATAATCCATAATAAAGAAGAAAGAAAGAAAAAAAGTTATTTCCTTGGTAAAAGTAACGACAAATCATATAAGATATATAACTCTAAAGGCATGTATTTGGTAATCGTCGCCAATGAAGCAATAAAAAATTTCGTTCTCTCCTCGATAAAGGTATACTACGATAGTATTAGTGCGCACAAGCAAGCAATAGGTATATCTTCATCGGTATGTTTTCTATTTTGCACACATAGTATAGCAATGCAGTCGCAAGTCGGGAGCCGAAAAAGTGGCTAGCTAGCATAGCGATCCTTTGATACGATTATTATTCAACCCCCCAGCCCCATTCATTTTTGATATATATGGTCAGAACTTTCATATATACATATATACATAGCCAAGAGCCAAGACAGTCCGAGAGATTCTAGGAGGAGGAGGAGGAGGAAAAGGGAGGAAGGCATAAAAGGGGGTTGGCGAACCGTGGAAAGAAAAAGATAGCAGGAGAGAAAGACCTTGACAATCAGACACCCGTCGAGTAGTAGGTAGGCTGCCGGTGCATCATATAATATATACAGGATGTAGAGGACACGCGCGATATTAGGTGGACGCGGGAAGTAGTTGAAGCGGTCGTGTGGTGGTTGGTTAACTCCCTTCTTGACGCAAGTTACTCTTTCTCTGTAGCTATATACCTATAGACACGCAAGCGCCGGCGTCGAGGAGAATATAGAGGAGGGATTACATACATAAAAACACACACTTACACATACACACACACACACACACACACACACAGCGTTACGTGTATATACATTGCAAAAGACCAAGGAATCGATATAGCAAAAGCAAGCAAGCATCTACCCATATATATTCTCTCTCGTCGTCCTCTTTTTGCCCCTATATATGCGCGATGTATGTATAGTCCGGAGTTCCTGATGCAGCCAGACTTCGACGCACTCACGCCCCCTCCTCCCTCTCCACCACTTTACTTTATCCAAACGACATTCACCCCCTACCTGTACCTACCTATGGGGCGACGTTCCCTTCCACCCTCCTTTCCATCCTCCCTAACTCTCTTTAATATTCATCGCCCTCGTTTCTATTTTACCAAGCAGCCACCCACGCGAGCCTCCTCCTTCTCTCCCTCCCCCTCCTCCTCCTCCTCGCATTTTATACACTATACTGAGATCGATATTTATACATATATATATATGCTTCCTCGAGTGTTTTTCATACATGACAAACTCCCTTTTCCTTTTTAATTTTTTTTTCTTTTTCTGTTATCCAATAGTTTTCCTTTCTCTTTCTTTCAGTATGTATATGTAAATATACTACGGCTCTTTACTCCCTATAACTACTAGACCGTTCACCAAAATATAGCCTGAGGAAAGACATTCGATCTGAACAAGCAGAACTCGCTCGGTTAAACTTAATTCTCTTGACTATTAATTTATTTCGTGGTATGTGGCCCGAAGGGGTTACCAGCTGCACTTGAAAGGATATTAAGATTGGTAGCTGCTGTTGTATATAGTCGAGGCCTTTTTTGCGCGAGAAATAGTATGAAATTTTCTTCTTTTTTTTTTTTTTTTTTTTTAATTGTATAATAATTTGATAGTATTCACTAATACAGATTGATTAGAGTATAGAGTAGAGTAAAATGGATTGTTCAGGTGAAATGAAGTTATGATGATAGATAGACTTTGTGAAAAAAAATGTTGAATATCGTTGCATCACAATAAGAAAAACACGCCTATTATAGCTACAATGTATAAAAAGTTTATTCCAGTTTATTGATTCGGATTCTCGTGCATGTTTTGTGTATACGCACACATACATAAAAGCGAAGTGGTATTTGTGTTCTATTATCGGCGACAACTCAATCGAAGCTTTACTTCAAATGCAATTTCACAGATTTTGGAATGTGTAAAATGTGAATTCAATATTACGCGGATACGTAGGTATTAATGCATCGTGAAATCGGAAAAATAGGTATATCTATATATATATATATATCGTTAAATAGCTATATTTACAGGTGTGCAAAGTAGTGTAAAGTGCTTTAAAGGGAAATATACTTAAAACGACTATGTCGGTATTTTTTAATGTATGGGTGTACACTAAAGCATGAATAGAGAAAGAAATTTAAAGAGAAAAGTCTGTCTATGCATTTGTGTCTGTGCAGTAGCTACACACGTGCGTGTGAGAAAAAGAGATGAATGATCGTTTGAAATAGGGCACTTTATCAAGAGAGAGAGAGAAAAATAGAGAGATAAAGACACTCAACGACTTTTCACTTCACCAATACAATATCTTCCTCTTCCACCTTCACCTGACGTTGATTTCTCCGTTCCCTTTGTTATATGTATACGCGGAGTTTCGTTCCCACAGCAGCAAATTAAAGAGAAAAAGAGAGAGGGAGCAAGAGAAGCAATGTATAAATAGCATTAGAAAAAGCATCTCTATACTTATATATACATAGGCATACATATATACATATAAATAATCCTTAACGGGTTTGGGAAAGCGGGACTTTTTATATTGGCCCTCGAGGCACACGCACATATAATATACCTATATCTATATATACACACTCAAGGTGTATTATCAGCACCTTGAACGAGAACTCCCTCTTGCGCGATTATGCTCCGGCTTTCCGTCCTTCGAACCGATAATATCAAAGCTGCCCCGCAAGGTATTCCAGTTTTGCCTTACGGCTAGGAAGTATAGAAACTTTGCAAGGAATATTTTTCGTTCTACATGGTCTAAGTCGTTTGGAAATAAAGCGGAGTATCAGGCAAAATTTTTATCTATAGTTTAAAATCATGATTAGATGTCGAGTTGGGGAAGAGAATCGATCGATTATCGTATGACGTAAATATACTAAACATATCCTACCTACGAACGCTCTCAATTAAAATATGAAGAGCTCTCATATCGACTAACAATTATTTTTAAATGTTAATTATATTTTTAACAACCTACTTACTTGTGAGTACAATCAAGCTATATCAAAAGTCTTTTTGCATGTATGGTGTTATAATACAATGGTTTCACACATTTTAATAAAAGTCGAATAGAAGTAAAGTGTTTGGTGTGTAGCGGATCAAATAATTATGAGAAGAAAATCATTATTGTAGTTGTTATAAAAAGAAAAATAATGAAAACAGTAAATTTTAACGTTTAGGTATGATAACTTTATATTATGGATATTTGATACTTTGAAACAGAATAAGTCAGCAAAAATGTTAAAAAAAATAATTATATAATTCATTTATATATTATGAGAATTTCAGAAAAATGTTAAGCTAAATTCTCAAAAAACAAGATCAATGTTTTGTGATTATAATTATTTGATAATTCTAAAATATTTTATAAAACAACATCATTACGTTTATCAAGGAAAAGACAAAAAAAAAGAAGCATTTAAAATATTTATTTTTAAAATATGGAGCAAGTATATTTTTAAATGCAGAATGAAGTTGTTATTGCAAGTAGCAGTGAAGTTTACTGAAAAAACGTTATATCATGCTGAGATTTGCATTTTCACACTAATAAAATCATTCGTAATTTTATGTAATAGCTAATATTATTTATTGAAAATAGTCTTGATCAAAATTTTTACAACTTAATTTAATACTACTTTTTTACAGTACTATAATTATAAATTAAAAAAATATTTTCAACATTTTATTAAAGAACTGTGAAAGATAAATAACAATATCAACTCAAGAAACAAAAGAAATTATTTCATTAAACTGATGATATTAAAGAAGTTTTCTTTTTTTGTTATAAATAATGCAACTATTAACTTATTTTAGCTTTTATTTTTTGGTGATCTAAAACCTTAATATTTGCTTGAATTACAATTTTTTATTTAAGTAATTAATAATTTTTTTAATGTTGTTTAATTATTTTGCTTGCAACTGCTTTTTGTATGTAAAGTGTCGTCTAAAATAAACAATCGTAACTTATTTTTTTGTTCCATTAAGGCTAATTAAAAAGTTATATTTTAAAGGTTCTTTAATATTTATAATTATCTTCACCAAAATATTATTGAAAAATTTTTTTTTATAATGATAACTGTTTAAAATTATAAATTAAGATTTATCAGCTTTATGAGACATATATGTTTTGATTGTTTTGATAATTAAAGAAAAAAGGACTTTTACAAAAAATTGTAAGTAATTAATTTAGTTGTATAACAGTAAAATTATTATCAAATTTTAGTCTTAATATTTTTAAGATAAATTTTTATAAATACATATTACTAGTTTCACTATCAAAATGTAAGTGTTCATAATTATCTTAACCTAATATTATGATTTGATTGGCCTATTGTATTCAAGATACTTTAACTTACTTTAATAATAGTTAATTATAAAAACTGAAAATTTACTAAAAATGATACGGGAATACAAACTATTTTTTCATTTATTGAAAACAGACAATTGGTTATGTTACAAAAGTTAATTATTAAACATAAGAGATTTTTAATCTTATAATAAATAAAAATTATAAATGTTTTGTTTATTAAGATATTTATAAATAAGCTATAGAATATATGGTAAACATAAAGCAAGTAAAAAGTAATAAATAAGTTTTTCCTTCAAAATCTTAAATTATTTTAAAGAAAAATTATTTGCACAAAATTAATACAATAACACAATACTAAAACAGACAAAACAAGAATATAGATACAAATTTTGAATATACATTACTAACATTTTCTAATCTCTTGCAAAACATAAGCATTAGTAAAACATAATTTATGTGAAATAATTTTTGTTGTATACAATTTTTTGTAACACTTTTATCAAGGTTGAAATAATTCATAGCAAGAAACTTTAAAACTAAAACAAATAGTACAGAAACAATTGATATAATTTTTAATCTATACTGCTCTCTAAGCCCTGACAACTATAATTATAAATTAATTTTACATACCTTATAGTGTGTTTCATAACAATCTACCAGATAACAGATAAATAACTGCAAAGAACGTTTTAATTACATTTAAAAACGGTCGTTGATAGATGCTTGCCAGATAATAACGAATCTATTTGGCGTGCAAATAACGAAAAAATACGAAACTAAAGATTTCCGGACACTCAAAATGAAATAGACAGAATATGAGGTTTTAATTATATTCTTTCAAAACAAAACAAAAAATAAATAGTAAGGTGTAGGTTAGTGGCACGTCAAGCGATAACACATGTAATTCAAACAAAATTCATAATAAAAATGATGAAATAAATGATCTTAATTTACCGTTTGATTGCACTAGATACATCAATAGACACGTAAATAAATATATAATTGTAAAATTAAATAAATCAATTAGGCATTATAACCTACAGACTAATGCGAAACGAAAAATACACACTTGAGTCAGAGAATACAGAATTTATGCCAGATCCGGACGTAATTAGCGTACCTATAGTACGTAGTTTCAAACCTCCAAAGAGAGATGGCGTTACGTGCTAATGTACCGCGCGTGATAATTTTATATTTAAAATTGAAAGCTATTGAAGAATTTTATCATAAAAAAATATGTCACCATGCCAAAAATAGAAAATTTGAAATAATAAAGCTTGTAAAATGCGAGCAGGCTATACCCAATAATTTAGTATAATAAGTAACTTTGTGCAAAGTCAAAAAATTAAATTATTTGAATAAAAATGAGCATATACGAAATATACTGAGTATTATTCAATGATCTGGAGTGTGCAGAGATAAAAATGTAATTATTGAAACAAATAAACCTGTGAAACAAAAGCAGTCTGTACCGTAAGACCCGGAAGGTGGGAACCTTTAAAATATCAATGAACTTCACAATATATTGCGGGATTGCGATGAGTTACGCGCTAAGGTATTGACGAAATACGGTATCATTTTTAGTCAGCAAATATTAGTGAAAAATTTAAGTAGTTTTTTTTTTATAGCATTAATAAAATTTAATCACTGATAATTTTTTTGATTTGAACAAAATTGACAGTATAAGCAGAAAGTAAAACAAACTTATTTCTTAAAATTTTTTATCCACATAGATTAGAACAAATTAAATATAATGTAAAAATCTGTCTAACTGGCTCCTGTCTGTAATACACAAAAAAACTTTATATCATCAATGAAAATGAATTTATATCGTTTTATTAAAACCGTATTTGAATGTAGTTTTATCACGATTTTCCCTGATCATACACTTTTCAAAATTATGTGTAAAACACAACTTTTATATTATTTTTTTTTTAACTACAGTAACTTTGTGTTATATTGATTTTACATAATTTTTGCGTAGAAAGTACATAATTGTGTATCTGAAAAATTTACAGGCAAAATCAAAATGTAAATTTTTACTTCAGTTCTTACAGAAACTTTGTGTTAATTTTAATTTGCGCTTAATTGGGGGAAAAAACACGATTTTGAAAAGTGTAGGAAAAAAAATCGTCGACAACTGCTTTAGCAGAATGCTGTCTCAAAATAGTTTATGTATCAATATGTTCACAATATTTGTATGAATTGAAAAATCATCCAAAAAATCATAAAAAAGATATTCAACAGTTTTATTAATTTTCTAAAAATTTATTTCTTTATCAAAACACCGTTAATAAATTTTATAATTTTTATTTCAAAATTCTTAAGGGCATGCCTCATACCGGCACAGATTCCTACCTCTTATTTTT
This sequence comes from Leptomastidea abnormis, assembly GCA_030522805.1. Classification (NCBI taxonomy): domain Eukaryota; kingdom Metazoa; phylum Arthropoda; class Insecta; order Hymenoptera; family Encyrtidae; genus Leptomastidea; species Leptomastidea abnormis. Next base: position 45,094 of record JAPYZE010003524.1, on the reverse strand, counting down.
CGTTTTTTAGCGTCAATTCACATATTTGTGAAAATATTTATATATTCACAAATATGTAAATTGACTGCATAAAACGAAAAATCGACAATGTCGGTAACTACGCTTTTAGGGTTAGGTGTAAGGAATGCCCTTAACTAACAACCTAAAAAATGTGAAAAAATACTTATGACTCATTATAAATAAAATCTTTTACAAAAAAACCTTTAATAAAATTTCAGTTATAAAACTTTCTCTTTGAAAAAATTCAAAATTTAAAATTTTAATGTATAATTAGTAACAAGCAACTCAAAAAATTTATTATTATATTATTTTTGTTTCCTCAACGAGTTTTTTTTCTGGATATCTAAATGTTGCTTAACTAAAAAAAGCATTTTTAGAAAAAGTATTGATACGCAAAGTATGTATAAGTAAATATCTTTATACATGTATGATATTATGTATTGTGAATGTGAATGCGTGTATGCATATGACATTTTTTTGGCATAAGATAGCTTTTGAAGGAATAAAGATATCGACTTGATATTTTGTACTCTTATTTGTTATAAATCATTTAAAAAACGATGAAATTTTAGAATCAATTGGACTATGATAACTTATCATTGATAAGGGTGTTTCTGATCACCATTTTTTTTTTTAAATTAAGCATATTATCTAACGTGATTTTAAAGTTTATGTTACGTGTTTGAGTTCATTGTTTAGCATTTTATAATTTAGTATTATTATATCATTTTCGTAGTTTGTTTTGAGTTTCTTCATTATATTTTGGTTGATTTTTTAATTAATATGAATGTAATGTAGGGTATATTGATTTTAAAAACTCTTATTTAAAAGTTTATTACAAGAAATTTTGACTTAATGTGATGTGATATATATTCTTTTCATAGTTTTCCAAGTGAGTTGTAATAAATTGCATAATAAAATTGTAAATTTTTTAATACATCTTTTTCAATAAAAAATGGGTAAGGCTTAAATCAGATTAACTAATGAAAGAAAAAAGATGCAATGTACAGTTTGCGTAGGTATTGTGTTTTAGTATAGATAATTTTTTATTTTTCATTTCTTTGTATGCTATTTATCATCAGATATTTTTCATCAACAAAAATATAATATTTAAGCATTCAATGATCTTTGCTTGTACTTTTGATCAAAACAATAGCTAAAAAATAAAAATTCTATATTTTTGTATTATACTTTGTATGTATTTTTACACATGAAAATACCATATTAAATGTTGAGTTTTTTTAATGATAAACTTTAAAGAAAACTATTTTAATGTAGAATAGAAACTTCCACAAGAATACCATAATTTAAAAAATTTTTTTTAAACAGATTTCGCATAAAATTTTTGTACCAAAACTCTATAGATACTGTGTACCGGTTGTGTGACTTAGAATGAAATGTTCCGTGAGAGGGTGAAGAATAAAATTTACAATGGTATTTTTTGTATTTGGATTTGTTAAAGATTTCCTTACTTTTTATTTTATATTTGAGTAATAAAGTATTATTATTAAGGTTTAAAATAATCTTATTCAAGTATTTACTATAAAAAATTTTATTTGTGAGAATTATATTGTTATTATATTTTTTTTAGTTCCTTGTTCAAATTTTTCTTAATTTGACCTTATTATACGGGTGTTTTTGATCTAAACTTTAATTTGTGTAATATTTACAAATTAATTGCAATAAAGTTTTATTACTGAGAAAATTTATTTAAGAGTTCCTTATAAAATATTTTATACTTTATGACTATTTAAATGTTTATTACAAAAAATTTTGATTGGAGGAGATTGATATTATGTTCATGGTTATTCTAATTGTTTGTTATAAACTTTAAATCAAAATTATAAAATTTTATCAATTGAACCTTACTAAAGGTGTCTTGATTAAAATGAAATTTTTTAAAAAAGTAATAAAAATATTAATAACTTTATTTCTTGGATCACTTGTTAAGTTATACTCAAATATCTACTGTATATTATAAACTTCTTCAAGAAAGCAATCTACTAAACAACTTATAATCTATAGGTTTAGAATTTAGGGCAATTAGAATATTGAAAATCTTTCGTTTCTTTTTTACGGATATTGCAACTATTATTTATGTAATTTAATTATTATCCGCTATGTGGCGATACGCATGGTTTTCGTTTTTCGCTACAGTCATTCATATCTTTATGTTATTTAAGAGTTGATTATTTCAAAACAATTTTGACACATTTTTTTAGTGTTTTGTGTATTAATCTACTTTAAAGGTTTATCGCTCCGAAAACCGATTTAATCTTAAACAGTAGAAATGCGAATATCAAATCTAGCATGCGTCTAATTAAAATACTTATTTACTAACGTATATTAATGTCTTATACCGTTTATATAAACAAAAATAACATTAGGGCGTATGGTGATTTAAACGGTATAAAATAAGCAAAGTGTTAAGAAGTAAGCCCTTGGGGCCAAATTTTAAATGCGCAATGTATATACACTGCCGTTGCAGACGACAACTATGACAGCGACAATGACGACGTCGATGTAGCGGCGAGGTTAGAGAGAAATTCGACTTTGCGGAGAGCTAGAGGTAAATCGATGTTGCTTTCACGGCGCGCCCGCGCACTATACACAACTCACACGCATATACATACACAAACTAAAATACCTGTAGAAAGCAAGAAAAATTAAGCTACTGGTCGGCATTGTTAAAGCTTGAGCAGTTTAAAGCCCTGGCAGTCTTCTATGACTTTAGGTATTTTGCATACCTAAAAATATTCAAAGCTTTTTTTCGATTTTCGGGGTTAAAAGTCTACAATTTAAGGCTTTTTCTTGACTATTTGATTCTTTTGCTAAGATTCATATTGCACACACCAACACAAATATTAACCACAAATCAAGAAATAAAAGGCTGTGAATATGACAGTGTTAGAAGCTCAAAGGATTATGAAGTAAAGGCAGATTAAGCACTCATAAGACAGCTAGACAAGCTATTTAAGCATAAAAACGATACAAAACTAGTATAGAGACACAGCCAGTAACTCGAGGGCACATTATACACTTACACACAAACACCGAAGGAGAAACATCAGCGCAGCAGCAGTATAGAAAGACTGGCAGTGGCCAGACTCGGCCATCTTGCTGGAAATACCTTATCCTCGCTATCTTTCTCTTTGCCAGTTCTCTTTCTCCCCTTTCTCTCTACAGTACACTGTGCCCAGCAGCAGTTCTTATTCCTTTTTTCGCACACTCTCCGTCCGGTACCTACACACCGTATACTTCGTTCGTTTGTCTACTGTAGGAGGAAGAGAACGTATAGATATATAAGTTTACTCTGGCGCGCGTGCGCTCACTTGATAAATGTCGATATAGTCGCTGCCGCGATTTCCAGCTCTCTCTCTCTCTCTCTCTATTTCACTTTTTCTCTCTGTCACATATTCATCTACTGGGACTCGTGAAATATCCATAAAATTTAGCTTTGCTTACAAATGAAAAGTCAAAACACGCAAAACAAAAGTACGGAAAGCAAATATAAGATAAATGTTAAAACATACAGAAGGATAAATGTTAAAATACCGGGAAAGAATAAACAGGGTGTGCTATACTAGAGTGATGATAGGTGAATGAGTGAGTATAAGAATTGACAGCGTATATATAAACAAAAACAAATTTACTTACGTTGCTATTGGCTCGGCAGCTGCAGCGGAGAGCTCTCGATATGTCGTACACCCTGGTTCTCCGCGAGGCCTACTACCAGACAGCAGCCACGGCCTCGGTGATAGTACTTTCCTCTTCGCCTCTTTTCGCCAGCGCCTCAGAAATGTAGATATGCTAGTAAAGCCTCGAAGAAGATATTATTCACTGGTTTTTTGATCACTCGTCGATTACTATTCCAGATTATCTTTTCTACGTATGCTTTTTTTCTCTTCTGGTCAACGTCGTACTCTAGTTCCTCTCAATGGTGTGAGTAAGAGGAAAAAGAGAGGGGGAGTGAATGTGAGTGCCTCCACGGTCGGTAGCACAACTTGCCTTGGTGACGATATAGATTATATAGACCTGGACAGACTGCAGAAGGTGATGCAGATGATAAATTACATCAGTATATATAATAGGTAACAACGGTTCACAGACACACACACGCAGATGTATAGAACGTATTGAATGAGTAATGGTACATACGCGGATAAGAGTAGTAAGCGCAAGAGAGAGGTAGAAATAAAAAAAATTCGATGCAAAGCGACTTGTCGGGGCCGCTTCTCTCGATAAACTGATTGTGGCGCCCCTTGGCTGCTGATTCTCCGCACCGCGCCTCTGACACCCCCCCCCCCCCCCTTCCACCTTTCTCTCACCCCGCGTGCATACCACCTACTCTCTTAGCCGTGTGTGGATGATATAGGTAGTCCTATATAACGTTCTTTCTTTCTCTTTCCATCTCATACACATTTTCGTCCCTTTCTATTTTTGCTAGCATGTGGGTGCAGAGTGTATAGGTATGATATGCATGTCTCGTTTCCCTACTATATGCTGCAGTGCTGCCTGCTGCTGTTTCGCGACTTCGTGGTGGCCGGTGGCGGCAACTGGCGCATGCGCTAAAAACACCCACACTAAAGATGTATATATTATTGCGGATTATTTTTTGTACATACTCCTTCTGTGAGACGGTAGATGGTTGCTGCGGTAATACTTGCAAATGTTTAACATTGCTCCTTTTTTATATTTTTGGATAATGCGTTGCATAAAATTTTAATTACAATATATACGTGAGTTTGATTGATTTTTAATTTGTTACTTATTGTTATGTTAATGAGTTTTTTACGGTACATTTTAGTATGATAAACTTCAGTCTAATTCAAAGAGCAAAACAGATAACTAATATATAGGTGGTTTTATTGTTTACAAAATTATTACATTGGTAAATATAATTTTTAGATTTAGGATGAAAATTAAAAATACATTAATTGGACGTAAAAATTTTTTGTTTCAATCAATATATATTATATCAAATTAAAAAAAAATACTGTGATTTGCAATCAAAATACAAATATTCTTTTATCGACCATAAATAATTTAAAAGTTATATTTTTATTTCAGGCTTTATTATAAAAAATATGATGGCAAAATTTTTCAACGTTTAATACACATTTGAAATTTTTTTTTGTAATTCCGTGCGTAAAATTCAATTTTACGCACCGTTTTGGGTATGTAAAATACTACTTTTCGACACGGTGCGAAAAAAAACTTTTCTGCAATTTCATGCGCAAAAGTTACTTTTGCGCACGGCTTTTGAAATTGCAAAAAATTATGCTCGCAACTCGGGCGCAGGCTTCCCTCTCTCGTGTGATCTCCCGCACCTCGTCAACAATTTCTTGTGCATTAGGTACATGCACTCGTGAGAGTCAGCACACTCGTGCGGCTTCACCGATGACTCGTGCGTGGTGATCACAACTCGTGCGGGAATGCATGATGCCAGACTTTTCGGCACCGATTGTGTGAAATAAAAGAAAAACATTTGAAATTTGTATTAATATTTTTTTGTGAATGTATTTTATCATTGAATTGAATTTTCCTCAGTCATTACAAAAAATATTGTTCGCAACTCGGGCGTACGTCTTTTATCGCTCTCATGTGATCCCCACACACTCGCGGTTGGCTTCGCCAACGACTTGTGTGTGGTGATCACTACTCGTGCGAAAAAGACGTATTTTACGCTCTTGTTACGAAAATATCTATTATGTTGTGTATTTATTAAGTATAAATTCTTTGTTTTGTAATGTGTGTATATCAGTATATGAGTAATTTCACAAAAAAGGGGTAGTTATATAGTTTAACAAATAAATTTTTTTAATTTCGAGGTTCACAATTCTTCACGTGCATCTTATTTTTTCCATATAACTACGTATGTATATATAGAGCGGAGCATTAAAACGGGGCATGATTAAAATTTTGAGATTACTTTTGATAAAAGTTATGAAATCAAACGAAACTTGGCGGTCTTGTTGTACTTGTTAAAAGGAGTTAATTTTTATAATATGACATATTTTGGCGACATACTCTACTTTTTAGTGCCATTTTTTGATTTTCGCACTTCATCTTTTAAGAAACTTTCTTGCATACTAAAGCTCCGCTTATTTTAACAGTGCGCACACGGGTTCCGCACAATGAACCAGATTTAAGTACTATTCAATACGAGTATTTTGCGCCCCCGACGATCTTCCTAGTCTTATTCCTTTCTGAGATACGTCCATTTTAAATAATATATATGTACCCTTGGTATGGTTTAAAAATCCTTCGGGGCATAATTAAAAAAAAATTTGCTTGTAAATTCTCCATTAATAAAAAGTTGGAAAGAATAAAGAAAAATATTTTAAAGAAAGTACTCGAGATAAGCTTTGATTTAAGCCTTGGCTGGTTAAAAAAGCTTGTTTAGATCCAAAGTTACATGCAATCGAAAATAAAATATTAAAAAATAGCATTAAAAATTAATAATTTTCAGATAAATGGCTGTGAACATGTAAAATCGTGTTAAAAATAGCTCATAACTTTAACTCTACGAAACTTTAGATGTACACAAGCTTTCTTAACCAGCCAGGGCTTAAATTATAGTTGAGTTCAAGGCCTTCAATTTAAGTGTTTATATAATATACTTTGCTTTTACAAAATTTAAGTTACGGTTAAAAGAATTTGAAAAAATAGTTAATATATCGATGTAAAATAATCTATAACTCACGAACGGAAGCATTAAAAAACATCAGCCACGGCTTAAAATTTTCGTTATATGTTGTAGTTTAAAAGTACTATAAAGATTTATACCCAAAATTTGTCATATCAATCGTATTTAGGAATTTTAATTATACCCCGGGCCTTTTTTAATCATACCCCGGGTTTTTTGGATTTTTTTAATCAAGCCCCGGTTTATAAATTCTAATTTAAAACTAAACCATTGTATTTAGCTAATCCAGACAGAGTGGATTTAGTAGCAAAAATCAATTTTAAGATCCTTTCTGCCCGGAATAAAAATATTAAAAATTAAAAAACTTACAGAGGAAAGGAAAAAAACTTTAATCAAGCCCCGGTCTCCCCTACACTCTATGGTAAAACTAACAAAAACTTATTTTCTTATTATTTCGCTCATAACTTTTTTTTCTAAAATAGATAGAAAAATGGTTTAAAAAAGAAACTAAAGTACTTAAAAATAGCTATAAATCAACTTTTAAAGATGTTAATAGTATCAATTACAACCAAAGATACGCGCTTATGAAGTATGAAAAATTACACAAATTATTTCAAACTTTTCACGTTTATTCATACTTTGTCACCCTGGCCGTCTTCGAAAATGATATTTTGGTTAACCGTCGGTTAGTGTGAGATTGGTAGCGCAATATTATTTTTGTTGCGAACATTATTTTTTGTTACATTACCGTAGAGCAAAAGTGATTTTTGCTCACAAAATTGCACTTTTTTCTTTAATCATACAAAGTTTGAAATTCTTCAATCCAGCGCAAAAAAGTCACTATTGGCAAAATTTGGCAAACATGTTGGATACAATTTTAGCATTTTGAATAAATATTTGCCAAGTATTGCAACGTTTTTGCAAAATACTTTTCCATAAGTTTTAAAAACATATTTCTCACAGTTTTGTTGAAATGTTGGGAATCTTTTGCCAAATCCTTGGCAATTATTTTATTCAATACTTTATTAATCAAAATTTTTATTAATAACTACAACAATTTGTAAATTAAAATGTTTTTAAATAATAGTGTAACGTAGTACGATGGGTGAGTTCGTCCTTCGCGTGATTAAAAATGGTTTCTACTGCGGGAGGAAAGGTATTGAAATGAGCACCACAAGCGTAGACCTTTTATTGAGATTTATTATGAATATGTAAATGTCGCAGGAGAGAGTACTTAAGCTAAGTCGATCTACGTCTGATCTCGCGAACTGCCTAGCCCCGTCTGTCGGTAACGCTACACCGTCACCAGGCTCACTAGCCGCTTCGCGCCGAAATGTGCGTACATCAGCATTGCACATCCCCGCCTTGCGGAGACACCTAGATCTCCACGTGCGGACAAGTGCAGCTCGGCATTGTAAATGATAATAGAAAAGATTATAACACATAATATCAATAATCACATTATTATTAAACTTTTTCATGTTCAATATATTTATACTCAAATTCCAAGCTATTTACAGTCAATAACATTGTTAACTCCGGTATCGGATAGAGACAATATTTGCTTCGTATAGATTTATAAAGAAAATAATAATTAAAATACATCTCAAGACATAACAACATAATGAATTCCTGGACTTTCTACAAAAATATGACAGCATATACTCAAAGGTTTTATACAATAATAAGAGTAATTTCACTTGACAGATTTTTACACTCATAGATAAAAGGTATTGTTCCTTGTAAAATATTTACTGAAAAAGGATTACTTATTATATCATATGATTTCAATAATGCAAAATACGTAGCTTCACATTTACATAATTGTTGACAATTACAATTTGACAATTAAATAAAATTTTGAATAACACCAATATTATTAACATCATCAATCAATATTACCACCTATGTTCCTCATTATTAAGATGAGGAACGTAGTGCAGTACGCATTAAGTTTCAAAGCACCTGATCAGTGTCTCGAAAACACTTACATTTCCGTCTTCATTTCCACCCTGCAAAACAGAATTGTGATGACAGCATTTGCTTAGAGTATTATACATAAGTAATGTGTGGTGTAATGCTTATTTGCAACGGCCAACAAATCTACAACCTGAGAATAACGGATGAAAATTGGTAGATGGAGATTATAATTTTGAATGGTTTGGTTTGATCAGTGATGTTATGCCGGCTACGATAGATGATGTTATTTCTCTAGTAAAGGAATAATAAGATGGATCTGTTCTCGATCTATTCGTGTGCTGATTGGCTACTATTGACCACGCGGCTCGATTATGATTGGTTAAGCTGATCACGTGGTTAGGATAGTACGCTTAGAATAGACTTTGAATGAATGCAATTTTGAAAGATGATTAAAAAGAATCAAAAGTCGTAAAATTAATGAGTAAGATTATTGATTGAGAAAAGTAACAATCTACTTTGATTTTACTTGAAAAAGTTATGAAATTAAAAAACCTAATCTGTGCAGACTGCAGGGGAGAATCGAGCGCGCGCATTGATTTGACTAATTATTGAGAAAAGCAATTGTAAATATTTTTGCTTTGCAGTATCTTGAAATTGTATATTATAACCGATTCATTTTTTAGGTAATATATATTAATGAGATTGATGAGAATGGTGACGAAGGCTCTTATGATATGAGAATAACGAAGACGATACTTATTAGGAAACAGGCATCGATGAAAATGATGATCAAATCTGTAGTAATTATGAAAATAATTATCAAATTAATAGCGATTAAACAGGTGGTGATGATGAAAAGAATCTCATCGATGAAATGACCAACTAATAATACGTTTATCTTATTTAAAATCTTTTTTTATTTATTTATTTTTTTTTTTTTTTTTGTAAAAAGGAGATGAGCTGATGAAGAGTGTAGCCATATTGTCGACATTTTGCCATTTTAATCTTGCTCTCATTGGCCGGTTTTAAAACGCACATCTATTATTTTCTGTTAAATTCGTTGTCAGCTAAGAAAAAAATAAAAAATCTGTGCGCGTGGTACTTATTGCGCTAACCTACTTCTAGTTTGTTTTCATATATTTTACTTTTAAACAGGTGCAATTTATTACATACAAATTTTTATTTTTTTCCATTTATTTATTTATTTTTATTTCTATTAATTTAAGTAGGATGTTCACAAAAAATCCAAGTATCACATAATAAAAAAAAATTAAATTAATAAAAATATTCCATTATTAGAATTATTAAAAATAAGCCAAAAAATAGGAAAATATTTTTCTTTAATTGAATTTTTTTAAATTGTTTAAAATTCTGTTACAACAAAAACTGACCACTCGGACAACACCATCGTTTATTGTGTTCAGCAGGTAAAAATACATAAGATAAGCCTTGGTAGGTCCATACGAATTGAAAAGGCCTTGAGAAGTATCCTGGCTCCCTGAATACCTACATTATAAAATTTATTTAAAATATTTTTGTCATCCTAAAATATTTTTGCTTTGAAGTACTTCAAATTGAAAATGATATTGAGCGCCATCAGCGCCCGCAACGGCAACGTCAACGTGGCGCAACCACTATTACAATATTTTACACTCAATGACTCAATCGTGCAGTGTGCACTCAATCTAGCTGCCATGCATGATCCGTGGCCGATGAGTACAGGATCATTATCATTAAAGACCGTCTGCAACTTTACAACAGATTTTGTATACACACACACACACACACACAAATCTAAACTTTTTAAAAGTTATAATTGTATGGTGATTTTGTAAGTAAATTTTAGTAACTTTACATAACTTATGAAAAAATGCATTTGTCTAAAAGTGTAATATATTAAGGAAGTCAATTAATTAACATTGACTTATAAAAATTTTCATCTTTCATTACACAGACCAATTTTGATAGATTTACAAAATTTTATAAAATAATTTGAAAGTTTTCTTTATCATTTTTGAAGACTTAAATCTTTTCAAATTATTACCCTAATTATCAGTACATGTCCTCAAACATTATTAAATATAAAACTGGATAAAATATTCATTCGACATAACCTATTGTATAACCAAAAGTTATGTTATTTTATGCCTTTAATTAAAATCTGGTTCATTACTTTTAAATTTCTGGTAGATTTCATAATTTAGTTTCTATTTGCAATTTTATAGAAAATAAAAATACAGAAATGTCTGGTGAGTTTTCATACATAGCAAGTGGATTTTATGAAGATTGTGTTAGGCTAATGGAGAATTTTGAAAATAGTGGTGATGTAACTTTTAAAACATTTTGTGAAATTTGGAAGAATATGAAATTTTCATTAGTTTTCTTGTAAGTATAAACAATATCAGTTTTAATTTTTATTTTGAAATGGAATAAAGATTTGATCACATTATTTTATAATCAGATGTAGAAAAACTTATGCAGAAATATTGGAGTTTTGCGAAGAATCAATCAATATTGCAAAGCAATTTTTACTAACATCAAATGAACTATATCAACAGATTTTTGGATTATATTTGTTGTATGGACTTTATTACAAAATACCTGTTGAAAATGTAAAAATAAGAGTAACAGCAAATGAATGGCAATCACTGTTAAGTTTTTATCAGCATATTAAAGAGGAAAAGTTCTATGATGCTAGTTATATATTTATTAAACTAGCAACAAATAAAGCTTTTCATTTTTGTTTATTTCCAACTGAAGTAAGTTGTTTTTATTTGTTGTATTTAGTAATATAACATTTTTTTTTAATGTGTTTGATATTTTTTAGTATGGTTTGGAAAAAATGTTCAAAATACGCCAAGAACATCCCAGTGATAATCCGCATTCCATTTTACCAAATCTGATTGAGGATGTTGAAGAAGGTGAACTTGCTAATATTCAAGAACTGAGTAGATTATATGATCAGCAAAAGGCTAAATTGTTAAATTTATCATCATCATATCAATTGGAGTTATTTGACAAGACTTTTATGGATGATATGATAGAGGATCTTGAAAAACTTCAAGAGAAGAGGCATTTATCTGATAAATTAAAAAAAAATCTGAACAAAAAAATTCAGTCTCATAAATCAAAAATATTGAAGTATGTATCAAAAACTATTTTTTTAATATTTCTTTTAGTTAGTAAAATAATATTTTTTATAAAAATAAAATACCTATTTTTAAGGATTGATAATTTTTCAATTTGATTGAAAGCATTAAAATTTTTGATTTTTGAAAAGTATAAATATTTTAAACAATTACTATACCAATATTATATTTCTTTCTTCAAAATTTAATAACATTTATAAATAAACTTACATTTTAATTTCTCTTTTCAAAATTATTTTATCAATTTATGTATATATGCTAAAAATCAAATTAAATTTATTCATTTTAATTTAATAACAACAAAATGTGCTTAATATGCTCTAATATTTGAAATTATAATGTTTTTTTTTTTATTATTTTAGATCTGCTTCTAGTAGTAATAAAATCAGACCAAAAGTAGGACATGGATTTGACACTGATTCATCTGCTGATGATGATATAAATACAGATTTTGATTTAAAAATAAATGATCAACTTCAAAGTCAATCAAAATCTTTTGATGCAGTGATTGATGAAGATGAAGATAGTGAGACTGATTATGATATGACCGAAATTTTTCATCTCCCAAAACTTAAACAACCTCAAGAGGACTTTGAAGATTTTTAAATATAATGTAAGTTGTTTGATATAAATTTCTAAAGTATAGTTGTTGAACAAAAGATTAGAAAAAAATACTTTTTTAACAATTTGTATAATTTTTATTTTTTATTCAATTACAATAAATAATGTGATAAACTTAAATAAAATTAAACATAGTGAAAGTTGATATGAAGTCCTAGTTTTGAAATGTATTTTTTAAGTCAACCATAGACATTAAAAATAATCAACAATACATTATTCAATTTTCTCTAATATCTAGTAATAATGATGATTGTTAATTATAGCAATATCTAGTTCTATTATTTTAATTGTAAGCCTTAAAATTGAAATGCTTAGTTATATACAAATATATTAGTTATATTACTTTCTTGCAATGAAATAAAATTTACTATTTCAGGTCATTCATCAAATACTAAAAACTATGGACTATTCATTGACACTTTAATTAACAAATTGAGGTAAGGCACTAAGAATTAAACTTTAGTCAATAAACTTTAAGTTGATTATTGTCATCAAATCCTGCACTATGCCCAGCATTTCTTACAATGAAACTAGTACCATCGTAATGCATGCGTCTTTCTCCACGTCGTACGAATAAATGAGACGTTTGTCCTAATGAGGCTGTACAGTGCAAAAAAGGTGTTGTCAATGATGCAGTACCATTGCTTGGAGACGTTCGCAATTGATATTTGTTGCTGTTACGAGCGATTCTAAAAACATAATAGTTTAAGATTTATTAAAATTATTTACTTAACATCACATTGGATTCATTATCAGCTAAATTCGACAATATAAAGTAAAAAAAAAATACTTTATTTTCAAACTTCAAAAACACAACCATTTATTAAATTATAACTTTTTTTATAAAATAATAAAATTTCACAAATATTAAAATAATATTTTTGAAAAAAGTTTCTGGGTACTTTACCTTACTAAACCATCTGGAGTTTGTGAGATTCTAACGTTGTTGATAATCCAATTTTCAACTCCTTCATCGGTTACCCAATATTGAGCAGCTGATAAAGCTGCAGCAGCCTCTTGGATATAAGCTGGCCCGTGTCTCGACTCAGCATAAAAAACGTTTACAGAAAAATCCTAAAGATAGATGTTAAGAGAAAAAATTCAGTTAGTCTAAACGCTAATTTAAAAATGACAGGTGTCTTAAGGTGTTCAAGGCCATCTTAAATAATAATTACCTGACTCATATCAGAAAAGGAGTCTGTAGTTGTTCGCGCCCCCGCAGCATCGACCAAGTAGACTAGAGCGCACTGCTCAGATGTAAAACTGACGCCTTTGTACCACATTTTAGCATACCTAATAATAACCGATGGAGGTCGACATAGACTCTAATGTGCAATATTTGCTATTGTATGTTACAGATTTTACAATAACTCAACGAACTTGTTGTTTCCGTGTGTGTCGTGGGCCAGTATTTCAACTCGGGAACCGTACTGATATATTCTTCCGTTTGGATGAAGAAGAGCCGACGCAGAACCGGAACCACTGAGCGACAGCACGATATTGTTCTGTTAATTACAAAGATAAAAAGAGTTTATTACTTTTAACATAAGCTATTGTCTAATTAGCTCTAATTGATACTGTGATACAAAGTTCAAATAAAGTTTGTAATTTTTTATAAAACAAAAAAAAAATAATTAGAAAAAAAAGAAAACAAGCAAAATTCTAATTTGAAACTTACTTTGAAGTTAATAACTCTAACAGCTCTGTCGATGGTCATATCGATGCGTATCTTGTTGTGTAATCGAAGCGATATCGTCCCGTGAGGCGTAGCTATCGTGCCTCCAATACCGGGCTCAGCATCGTGTTCTCGCCAATTTTCCTGATAGATGCAAGCCTCCTCGGCCGGATAATACTGGGTCGATACGACCGGTTTTGGATTTCTTGGCTGCCTCCAAAGCGCTGCTGGTATGTTGGAGAACCCATTGCTAGCTAATCCGCCCCACTGCTCGGATGGCGGAGGCTTTTCCAAGAACTTGCTGAACTCGCCGTACCTCTGAAAATACGATTTTTTTTTAAAAGTTCACAATTGTTATAAATGTGTTACAGAAATAATTGAAAATTGAAATTTTTACCTGAAAATTCGTTTCCTCAGGCTGGGCATGATAAGTGTGGGTTGTGTAAAGTGAACGTGGACGCAATGGGGTTGGCGTTATGCATGGTATACCGGTCAATGATGTACTCGGCAGTGGAGCTGATGAGCAAGATGTTTGACTGCTGTTTTTTTGAATATCTTTACGATAGTCCGCTGAACTTGCTATTGATTTTCTCTGAAAAAATGTTCAGTTTGTCACGTTAATCGATTTTTATCATGCTATTGGCGATTGTTGTCGCGTATAACTTTAAATATTTAAATATAATTAAATATTTTTTATAACAATTTTATAATGTTTATACTATAAATCTTCGATGACATTGTCATTTAAAAAATTGAGAGAAATATTATTTTCACAAATTAAAATCGTTATTTTACACAATACTGGAAAATATTTATTACAATCAATATTAGAAAAATATATTGAAATAATATTTCACCTGTATAACTTAAAAATGTATATAATAATACTGAGCAATAAAAAAATTTCAAATTTTGAAGACAAAAGATCAAATTGCCATGCAATCAAGCAACTTCACACTTGTAAATTTACTTGATCATTAAATGAAATTTAAAAACCATTAAGCAATTATCATATTTAATATATAATTTACATTGAAAAAAAAATAAAGAAAAAAAACCGGCTCAAACCAAATTAGGAAAAAAAAATCGGCAATTCTATCAATAATTTACATACCGATGTCGTCAATAATTAAAAAGCTAACGCGTAAAAAAAAATCTCCCAGCAGCAATGTTAAAAATGTCACCTTGGAATCTGCGGTGGAATTGCGTGTCCTTCTGCGTCTAGACTTGCGGCCCTTAGCTGCAGCCGCTGCGACTGACGCATGGGTACCCTGTTGCTGCTGCTGCTGGCCACGCGGACCTCCTTCAGCCGGATGGTTCGTAGCGGGCGGTTCCTTAATAGGAGCTACTGCTGCTGGAGCCGAGGATCGTTTTCCAAGCGTTTCCATCGTGTACACGTCTCTGAGTAGTAAGACCACGAGGTGAGAAATCAGGAAAGCTTGCTGATATGCACAGCGGAGGGTCAGAGCAAAGGACGGACGCGGACGTGGTGGAGCACAGGACGCGACTTTTTTTTTAATGTGTGACAAACGACTCGCTGCTTGACTTGATGGTCCCCGTTGCTGTGGCGATTTCTGTTCGGCCTGTGAGTGTGTGCATGTGTGTGAGGTTGACTGACTATTAGGTATAGAAGAAACAAAAGAGCGACGATACCGATGTTCATGCCGCTTTTTAAAGCAAATACTCATTTTCTTTGCAAGATGATTTTGATTTTTTTTCTTAATTCCCGCTAGATATGGCTGTTTAATTAATATGATACGAAATTCGAACTTATTTTCTGTTTTATTGTAGGTTGGTTGCGTTACCGGTTTTTGTATGTTTCATTGATTTTGTTAATAGTCGTAACATTATATATTTACATCAAATCCGCAAAATTAAAACTTGTAAAATTCAGACAATTTTTTTTTTTTAATTTTTATCAATAATTATGTTTGTAAAATAAAAATAATCAATTTAACTATAATTTATGTAATTTGTTGTAAAGGTAAAAATTATGACCGTAGTTAAAAATCGTTAGAAGAGCAGATTTTTTATGCATTGCAATATTTTTTAAATACTTCTAGGTAATTTTAACCCTTAGCTGCCACACTGGGATCGATGCTTATTTTTATTATTATAATTTTGAAAAATTATTGTTTTTTAATAATACCAAATGTTTTACTTATTCATACGTAAAACTATTTTACCTTTTAAAGTAACTCGTCAAAATCATTCGAAAATTTATTTTAAGTTAAAAAAGTCAGTTACCACTTTGCAATATAATTTTTTTAAATCGTGGCGTACCCCAACAGTTCCAGCATGATAGCTATTTTTCGAGCTATTTTTATAATTGTGGCATCTAAGGGTTTATTATATCGAGTATATGGAAATGTTCGAAGCTGTGCTCGCCTGCACGTGGCGATTGAGCGTCCCGTGTCAGTCCGCAAAATACGTTCGCAGCTTCGAACTCTGTTCTCGGCCATATACATATATCAACTAATTAAAATAAAAATTTTACATTTATTGGCTTTTATTTAAAACAAATGTTGCCAGTACTAAGGGATTTTCACTCGTGAAATCGATTTCAATTTTTAACGATTTTCAGTGATTTTCAGCGATTATCGCGATTTTTAAATAGCTCAAACGATGTCATCGAATTTACATTCTCAGAATTAACAAAAAGTTTTTTTAGAGAGTGATTTCAATCGATTCCAATCGATTAGAACCATTATTTTTAGAAAAAAATACATTTCACGTGTGAAAAACCCCTTGGCCAGTGCACATTTAGCTTAAAGAAGTTATACATCCGTAAATTATTGATACATACACTGTTCAAAAAAATGTGTAAAACACAGTTTCTGTTATTTTTTTTTTGAACTACATAAAGTTTGTGTTATTCATTTTACATAATTTTTGTGCAAAAAGTACCACTTTTGTGTTCTTAGAGAAATTTACAGACAAAATAAAAAAACACATGATATAAATAACACAAATTTTATCTGTAGTGATTAAATTTTACACGAAGAACATGTTAGTTTCAGTTTTTACAGAAATTTTTTATTAATTTTATTTTACACATAATGGGTGGAAAATAAACCAAATTTTATGTTTTCCACTCGATTTTGTACAGTGTAGGTACATCGTATTTTATTTAAGTATACATTAAATCGATAAGTACGAGCGGCGCAATCAGTTTTACAAAAATTTTTAAGTGTGTATCGTTGCCCTGCAGGGGCATCGCTAAAATGGCCGCAACTTAAGTTTTTTGATAATCGTAAAAATTATATATTTCGCAATTACACAAAATCGTTTATAATTAGCATAACACTTATACATAATTCAGATACAATCACCGACAAAATTTATCGAAGAAAAAAATTTATATGTTCGACTAATAAATACAATTTGCAAATAACACCGCATATTCTGGCAAAAATCTTACGCAAAGAGCGAATAAACCCGTCGTACATTACAGAATGTTTAAGCACACGTAGACTACGTACACTTTACACTTACATATCATTTTTTGGCATCCCTTATGTATCTTCGTGTAAGCGAAGGAGTACTAGGCCTACTTTTTTAAAAATTTTTTCCAATTGCGTCCTTCCATAAACGAGCGACGTTTATGGAGTCGACTCAATTGTGTACTTTAAGTGGTGCTACGTGCTCGAATAGTAATTTTGATGTAAAGTGTGAGTTGAGAGAAAATTAAGTAGAAACAATCTACTTTTCCTGCCAAATTGAATCAGAAAAATGACAGATAGGACCATATGTGACTCTTTCATCTATCTCGCAAAACACATATTGAAGTATATAGTAGGTATATTGTAATTAAATAATACACGATTAACGACCCACCTTCAGTCTTATATTATGTACATGAGTCATTCTGCAAAAATTATTTCTTTCGCTAAAATCGTTAATTTTATATTTACATTTTAATAAAAAAGACTTTGTAATTTGGCATGAAACTGTATTTATATATGACAGTAGCCGACTGAAAAATCTCACCTGTGTCATGAAAGATTAGATTAGATTAGATTAAATTAAGTTTATTTAGGACCAAGGGGTATAGCCCCATCTGGCCACAAGCAATACAATTTTAATATATGAAATTAGTTTATACAAAAATAGCAATAAAAGTAAGATGTGACTAAATATTAATTGACTTATAATAAGCTCATAATAAGGTTAAGTAAAGCGCAAAGAGACCTATAGCGAGGCCTGCATAGTGAGCGCGCAAAGCTGGCGGAATGTGCTGGCTCAGCGGTAGAAATGCGCTATATAATAATCAAGGAGATTCATGAGTCTAGCGTGGAAGGACATCGAGGAATAACCAAAACTTATAAAAGACTGGCGACACGCTATTATTGGCGTAACATGTACCTGGAGGTGCGAGCTTTCGTACTAGGATGTAGCATCTGCCAAACAAAAAAATCAACGCGGCGAAAAACACGTCTCTCCCACTTGTTATAACGGATACCCCCTCCAAACCCTTTGAAAAAATCTTGATTGATTTCTACGGTCCGGTCAGAATAACCAGGCAAGGGAGTAAACATATCCTCACCGTGCAATGCTGGCTCTCTAAGTTCGTCGTGCTAACGCCAGCCCGTGCGGCAACAGCTGAGAAGATGGCGCGAATAATGCTGGATAAATTCATTGCCTACATGGGCCCGCCAAAGTGCATAATCTCGGACCAGGAAACGCATTTTAAAAACAGACTAATGTATAAGTTCACCTGCTTATTTAGGATACGGAAGTACTGTACCACAGCCTATCAT
Organism: Leptomastidea abnormis; assembly: GCA_030522805.1. Classification (NCBI taxonomy): domain Eukaryota; kingdom Metazoa; phylum Arthropoda; class Insecta; order Hymenoptera; family Encyrtidae; genus Leptomastidea; species Leptomastidea abnormis. Next base: position 26,320 of record JAPYZE010003524.1, on the reverse strand, counting down.
CCCCAGTCGAATGGTGGTATTGAGCGTATGCATCATACATTATCTGAATATCTGAAAGCATAATACGTGGAAGACGCGAATGAATAAGACGATATGGTACCAATAGCGATGCATGCCTACAACACCGCAGAACATGACTCTACGGGTTACACGTCGAATGAGATCGTGTTCGGCTTTGTAGCCAGGATCCCCACCAGCTTCCCCATCAATCACGACGAAATAACATACAATGAGTACCTCGCCAACAGAACCAACGCGCTCACCGAACTACAGACGATGGCAGTTCTTAACTTCATTCATCAATCTAAGTATAAATCTAAGTACTATTATGATCAACGCTTGAACACAAAAAATTTTAGATGATGAATGGGAAGGGCCGTTTGAAATAAAAGAGATAAACAGGGCAATGCACAACGCTAAAATACGCAGGGGCAGGACAGTAAAAACGGTGTATCTCGATAAGTTCAAGAGGGCGACGCGCTTTACACTACGCTGCGGTAGCTCAGGGGATAGAACTAACCATCTGTAACCTCCTTTGCTGTGGCACTAACGGAAACACGCTAACATATACAAATCCTTTATTATCAATATATAACACATTTTACAGGGCCCAAAGAGACGACAAGCTGTCGACAATGAGAGGTGATACCCTTAACATCAAATCCAGGTCTCATAGCTGAAGAAATGTTGGAGCTAAGAGTATCCAATACAGCTTGGAAAATCGTCGCAAGGATTGGCATCTGTGAATTTTTTAAGCGAGGCGGCGAGCTGCGAAAGGCGGGAAAAATAATCAAGGGTCATATAGACGATGAGGATAAAGCGCAGTCACAGGAATTGCAAGGAGTAATGGCCCGCATCGAAAGCGCGGCTCTAATGACGGAGAGGCTGGCCAATGCACTTACTTACCACCACAGCGAGCTACACAGGGAGAAATGCTCGTGGTTCTTGTTTATGGGGTGCATCACGCGCAAGCTGTTCGGTTCTCTAGACGAGGACGACGAGGAGGAACTGAAGGCCATCATCGAACAGCGAGTCAACGACTCACGCACGATGGCAAACCTACTAGCCAACCAGACAGAGCTGGTGGCCACGGAGCTATCTTTGGCTAAACTAAACCTTTCCCTCGTCAACAACATCACAAGCGAACTACTGCGATGGATGGAGTTAAGCGCAAAGTCGACAACTATAAGAGCAGCTCTACAAGACCTACAAATTAATGCGTAAAAGTACTACATAGACGCCGGACTTCTCACTGATGCGGTCCTGTTCGCGGAAAAGGGGCTGTTACACCCTAATTTCATTGAGCCCGAAATCTTCAATAAATCTAAAATTCAGGTAGCAAAAACGAGGCCGAACTTGGACTTCCCTGGAGGGGAGGAAACATCCGTAACAGAGATAATAGCAGTCTCGGACATAGCTATAAGATTATACCAAAACAAGTTAGTACATAGGATAGTGGTGCCGTTGCTAGAGAAACAGAGATTCTCACTTTTTAAGCTCTCCCCAATACCCACGCAAATAGCGGCACTGAATAACTCATTGTCGTACATATGGCCCGAGCAAGAGTATATGGCGGTCGACAATAACACGGAACTATACATATCCATGTCACGCGAGACATTGGCAAGGACACGGCCGGCACTATAATCTGCTCTAACACTAAGCCTGAGCGAACCCTAAATGGGAAAAGCTCATGCGCCGCGAAATTAGCAGCTGGCAGGATGATAAAGGACCTATCCAGATGCAATATGAAGATGACGCAATTCGACACAACACATTGGGTGCGCCTCCACCAGCAGAATTCGAAGATATACTCCACGGGGGCGGACGAAACGCTATCAATAACCTGCCGCGAGTCGGGACATACCCTGGTGCACATTAATGGCACAGATGTGTTAGAACTAAAGGCGGGGTACTCAGCGAAAACAACCGATGCGCACCTAGTGGCATTTACCAGCTGGTCGTCTGAGGGCCCGGAGATAAAAGCCTCCTACGCCCGATTAATGTAATCGACGTAGTCAACGACGTGTTGTCAGCAAGCCAACTGAGTGATATAGTCCAATACATCAAGTAAGAAGACATACACTCATTAAAGGGACAGGACCACGCGAAGGCCGAGGCCCTGGCACCAGAGTCAGGTCTCACTGAGATAGTGAAGCAGGCAAGAAATCTCGGTAGGCGCAAGGAGATTCATGACTTAAAAATTTTTTATATGATGATAGATAATGTTCTAGGGAAGTGCATATGATCTTGGGTTTTGCTAAATTTAATGTTGTTTTTATTAAAAAAATTAATAAATACGCTAATGTCGGTAATGTAGGTTGTCGGTGTATACCATCCCGTTAAGTTTTCCTTTCTTTGAAAACTCTATTAGTCACGAGACGGAGTCACGAGACAGTTAGCGATGTGCACTTTTATTAGGCGATAATTTAGGATAGAACGGGATAGGTGGATTTGTAGAATTGTTTTCTGCAACACGTTTTTGTAGAATTTGTCATCAATACAATGTAAATTCATGACTATAGAAAATCCACTTTTATTTACAAATGTCGATAATTATGAGGAAAACTGCAAAAGAAATCAGTATTAACTGGCATTAAAGAAAAGTGCGTCTTTAATGAACTATTCGATTTTCAGAATAGAGAACATATCACGCGACCTATTGCATGACCCCTGCAAAGGTATTTTAAATTATACATTAACAAAAATATTAACTTGTTTAATATTTAAAGATAAATTATTTTCTTAAAAGACATTTAACGATTGCATTGCTCAATTTAATTACGGTCATGAAGAATCAAGCCTCACCGTATTACGAAAAAACGCAAAAATTAACTAAAAATGAAAAAATTGAAAGTAAAATAAAGATTAAACAGGCAACTGCCGAAATGTGCTTAGGCCGTTATTTAGAATTGATTATTGAGGATTTAGTATCAGTATATAATGTCACGTACGATGCCGAGCTTCGCTCATCAATACGTTGTACCTGACGGTTCTTAGAGCGTCATAAGCTCTCAATGCTGACACATGCATTTTTCGGTGCAACCGCTTTTAGCGAGCCCGATGACGGTAGCGTGTTGCCGGCAAACGGGGCTAGGAAGTTTCCGAGTCAAGATTCTACGAACGTCTTATCATCATTAACTATGTCTCTCCTTCGACTACTTACACTTAATCATTAAATCATACATTCACTCTTATATTAGTCGCGCTTATTTCATAATCCCTCTTTTGCAATAAGGGCCATATAGGCCATACCAAGAGTGAACTTACCCCTTCGTACGTTACAATAATAAATATTGAAAACTTTATATACTGCTACAAAAAATTATTGCAACATCTCCAGTCTTTGTGGAGGCTGGTACGGCATACCTACAATATTTAATAATGCAGCGAAATGAAAAATATTTTAAATAATTTGGTTCATTGAAAGCAAAGATTCATCTTTTTATTCATCTTTGTGAGATCTTAACAAGAAATAGACCTGCTACACAAATGGGGTTTGAAAGGAAAAATAATATATTGAAAGATATTGCTATTAACACAGTTTGTCATAGAAATATTCCGTTAACCGTAGCAATCAAAATTATGCTACAGCAATCTACTTGAAAGAAGTAGAGATACATTTACCAGACACAACAGGAATGATTGATTATAATTCATTGAATGACTTTATATTATAGATTCCTAATGCAAAAATTCTGAAATCTATAAATGCGTAGAAATACTTTCATGGATTTAATGTATTGTATGTATTCAAAACATTCGTGCATCTTTTATTCAGCATCATTTGAGTGTAACAATACGTATTTTATTATTATTTTGATGATAAACAATGTATAAACAACGTCATGTCTAATGACAGTGTAGAATGGAATTTTTTTCTAGAAAGACATAAGTGAAAAACATTTACGGAGCAACTTGAATTTTATTTTTTAGATAAAAATATTAAAGATGATTAAAAGAAATGATTTACGTTAATAACGTGTATGGATCAAGAAATTTTTAGTTTAATCAAGCAATTAGTTTCACCGATTAAAATATTGGATAAGAAATTGAAAGAAGTGATGAAAGTGATGGGTGAACATGCGAATCTGAAACCGTTAAAGGCTATGGAAGATTGCATATTCCATTAGGCAAAGCAAGAAGCTAATGAACTAATTGCTAAGTTTGCTTTTGAATTAAAAAAATCTTAAAACTTTACATGATTAGCTGTCAGCTGGTATAGTCCTATAGTTTTTTGGCAGTACCTGGTATTCACCCTTACTACACGGCCTGCATGGGGTGTGGAGCTGGAATATGCCTAGCTAGCGCGACTCCGCATCATTTCTGATGCTAGGTCTACGGATTCTTTCCGAAAGAGGTGAGTTTTCGGTAGACCCTCCGCGGAGGCTAGAACCCATACAATCCTTAACAGCTATGCAGGCTGCTGCCCGAGTTGAGACCGCAACTCACACGTCGAGGTCAGTGTCAGGATCCGGGACTTCGATGGTCTTTAAGACCTAAAAAGTCCCTTTACTCAACATCTTCCTCTAGCCGTAAGTGATGCTGGCTTTTAACCACTGCTACTACGAGTCTAACCCAGTGACCAAGACAGGAGCAGCCAAGACTGATTTTGCGGGCCTCTGGTCTCCCGTAGTACCGTTTATACTATGATATAACTACCGGTTGGAAGCCTTACTACTTCCGGTACCGGCGCACTAGCTCGGATTCGCGGGTGCGCCATACACCCGAAAACTCAAGTGCCGCCTGCTATCAACTGGCAACATTTGAATTCCTCTGCACTTGACCAGCTGTTATGTGGCATACGTGATAAAGATATAAGAATAAAGTTATTTGATGATTCAATGCTAGACTACGAAAAAGTATTGAAAACAGTAATCACGCATGAATCTGCAGTGAAAAGTACAACAGTAACATTAAATACATTGGAGCATAAGAATTTAAAATCAGATGCTTTTTTCTAGTGGAAAATAGCAGAATAATTGGAAAAAAATAAAAACCACAGAAAAGAGAATAAACGTGGCATGAGGAATGTGTCAGGTCATCGATTACAGCGATCAAGTGGGGAGAATAAGCAACATATCGTATGTTGCTACTATGCTAAGCCTAGACACACGAGTAAAGGATGGCGCTTTTAAGAATTAATATGCAACTATTGCAAAATCAGAGGTCACTTGGAAAAGGCATCTTGAAAAAAAGAGCAACGAGCTCGCAAAAAAGAAGCTTAGTTAAAATGATAACATCAGAAAATAAAAAAAGTTTCAATGAAACAGCAAGGAGTTCAACATAAAAAAGCGCGTTAAAATAAAAATAAATTTAACTTGTATTTGCTTTTAAAAAACGTGCTGTATCAATATCAGAATTATTTTTACCAGAATCTAGCTCTTATACTGGTATTGAAGATTTAATTAATTCAGCAGATAATTTAAACGATTTATCACAAAAACTCGAAATTATTTCTAATAATCGTACTAAAAATCATTGGCTTACACAAGGTTATACAATCTTTCAAATAATTTTATATATATATTGGAGAAAAATTATGTTTAGTTATATTTATAAATTGCATTAATCCAGTAAATAAACTACAAAATGATTTATATATGCATGGTGTAACTACTGTACTAAATAAATACAGATGAACCGACTGTATATTTGCCGGTAATGAACACATCGGTTTTCAATTTTTCTCATAATCGAAAATCTTTTTTAGGAAAGAGGTGTCGAGACACCATAAGAAATATGTATTATAAGAAATTCGTCGCGCATTAACGCACTTTGATCAATATTAAGCGAAGCAAAAATGTATACACAATGCAATTCTTCGGACTATTATCAAGTACATCAATTTTTATTGTCCTTAGAAATACTAAGACAAAAGGTTTACTTGATAGTGGAATTTATTCTCCAAGCGATCTTGAGCGTCTTAGAGACATCTTGAGATACCAATTTTTAAAGTTTTTTATCAAATGTTTTGCGACATATTCCCTAGTTTAGTCCTTTTTTAACTAATTTGACTCCACTACATAGAAAAGAAGTGAGAAAGGGGGATGAAGGGTCTGAAAAAAATATTTAAAAAAAAAGTCTTAATGAATTTTAAAACAATTTGTTTCATTTGAAGAGGCATGAGAGTTAGTCTCGCTCGGAGAACAGTCGGTTCAAAATGAATGCAAATTTATCTTAAAAAAGTGAGGAAAAAAACGTAATAGACAACTGGTGATATTGGAAAAAAGGTGGAGCATAAAGTGATGAAATTTGTCGTTTAAAAGATAAAATAAAAATATCTGGAGGAAAAATTTTAACAGTAAAAGAAAATATTAAAGAATTAGAAAAAAGCAAGTGTCTTTATGGATTTCGACAAAGATCTTGCCTAGAAACAGCTATTAAAGCATTTGAAATAAGACAAATGGATAAAGAAAATTACCGATAACATCTATGGTCCAGTTGTTAGGATTTGACTATATTCTTGCAGTAAGCAATTAGACTGCATATTGAGATGCCCAAATAGAGCAAGATCTAAACATTATTACAAATTATGTTATAAGTAAGTATGCAGCGTCAGCTTCTAACAATCTATTTTGCTACTCCGATTGAAAGGGAGAAAATATTGTAGATGTTAGAGATGTAAAGAATACCTCTGCAAAAGCTGCGAATTGATGCATTGTCTGTGTTTGAATAAAATGCAATCACCTGATTCATCCAATAAATGGGATAGCATAGAGTCGACACCCTTAATGGTGATGGATAAAAAGAAGCTTATGAATTATTTAGGATTGGAAAAAATCCGTAATTTAATTTTAGGCTTAGAAAAAAAATCAAAATTATTTCAATAGTACATTACATTACTAGGGACATAAGTAGATCTTCCCTCCTAGTGGAATAGTTTGTTTACGTATGTTTAATTTAAACATATACTTAAATATATGAAAAATCTTTCGTTAAATTTATACATTATAAACAGTTCTGTATTTTACAAAAATGTAAGAATTACAAGATGGACAGTCAGAATAAATGAAGCAGGAAATGTAAAGGCACGGGTTGCATGAGGTGTCACCAGGCGCAAGATGGAGGAGAGATAGTCAAGCCGCAATACCAACAGCAATGTCGGTGTCAATGGAGTCTTTATAATCTTCCCAAAAATCATCAGAAGTTGAAAAATCTTCGTGTATGTATTAAATATTTATGACACATATAGATCTATTTAATGTATAAAATAAAATATACAGATACTGCAAATACTTATATAAAACTACTTATACCCAACTGGTATGGTACTTCATATAAAATTACTCATATCCAACATGCAACTGGCATTTCTCAATTATGCTTTAGTATGTAAAATACGGCAGATATATGCAAGGAATTGTGAGTCACCTTATTAAAAGAGCCGTATAAATTAATACCAATAAATTCGCCTATCATACAAGAGGACTTGTTCAAGGCGAGAATGTATCACAACATTTGGACTACAGTGCACTTTATCGACGTATATATAATTCAAAAGAAATTACCGATGAATTGAATTTAAAAGTAGACGATTTGTTACAGAAGTGTTATCAGTTTCCATGCTATTTTACATGAACTTTGAAAACATTAAAACTAAGATATACACTAATTGAAGATAAAATAAATTCAATTTATTAAATAGATGATAATAAAAGACAAAAAGAGGATTGTTTAATTTTGTTGGAAGTATCAATCATTTTTTATTTGGCACAATGTCAGCCGACGATACTGAAAGAATTAACAAACAAATTGACGACGTTTACAACAACACTGCTGGTATCGCAAGAGTTTTAAATAATCAAACTTGTATAATGAAAAACACCTCACACAAATTTAAAACTATCACACAGAATTATGACTAAAATTTAAAACTCATAGAAGATTTGTTAAAAAATATTTTAATAGTTAAGAGTCAGAATATTGCATCAATAAAAATGAATGAATGCGTTTTCAATTCAGAAATACACATGAACGAGGTATTAAACATTATAGATTTAATTTACGACTCAATAGTTGATGGAAAACTAGGTGTGGTATCACCAAGATTGATAACACCAAATAGTTTTATAAACGGTCTTGTTGCTATAAAAAAATTCCTTTCTCAAAGAAGTACCATTTCCTTTAACGGAAGATTATTATCTATTGTACATGAAGATAAGCAAGATCAATGTTTTAATGTCGAAAGGTAGACTTATTTACGTGATTATACCCCTATACCTACTGGTTCAAATTATACAGTTTACAAATTCATAATATTACATGTACGATAGTATTGAAAATCAACCTGTGGCTGTTAAAGACGATTTTTCCGAGTAAAACATTGATTTAAATAATTGTATATATGTCAATGATTTTTACATTTGTGAAATAAGTTCTGTGCTACACAGATTAAGTACGGAAAATACACACGATTAATTAAATTTAAAGATGACAAATACTGTTATAAAAAATATTTCAACTCACAATCAAGTTTTGTATTCGCTTTACAAAATGGATTTAGCTGGTACATCTTACCAGTAAAATATAAGCACATCATTTATATTGTATATCAAAAGATATATCACTTAATATCACTAGTCCTTATATTTTACAATTGCATTTAAACTGTCGAGAATGCTGATGACGGTAATGATGGAGAAGAATCGAAGCTAAAAAGTTGCAAAGTGACAAAATTTATTACATATTTGTTCGAGTCGCATGTAATAAATAAAAACACATAGGAAATGGGTCAGTAATGTCCATGAAGAAGAAGAAGAAGAAGCAATTATTTATTTTCACATCAAATACCTTGAGAGTGATGTCAAGAAAAACAAGCAGACTCAAGTTGATAGAGAAGTAGGAGTAAAAATGTTGAAAAAATCGGTGAATTAATGCAGAAATTACACCCAAGTAAAATTACACACTAACTAACTTACACAAAATTTACTATTTTTTCTTTAAATTTTTAAATAAGGCAACATTATCGATTAACGAGTATGACAATGCCGATGATGATAATGTGGATAATGATAACGACGATGTGGTGGCACCCATCAGAAAATCTAAAAAGTGCGTTATAGAAAGCAGCGATTCTGATGATAATAAAGAAGAAGAAAATATTTACGATACCGAGGTAATGGAAAAATAACAATTGTAATATCATGATTATATTTAAAAAAATCATTTTTAAAATTGTTTATTTTGTGTTTCGATATAGATGCTGGTGGATGACACAGAATCGGATGATGATGAATTGGAGAAAAGCAAAAATTTCACGATTCCAAACAGTGATAGTAGTTGTAGTTGTAGTAGTAGTGCAAACGAAGGTAAGAAAACATAGGTACCTCGTTTTCGTGTGTTAAACATTCATTAAAACAATGTAATTTTTGTATTCTAGGTAATAAATCGAATGAAAACTTCACTACAGCAATAGAAAGTCGAAATTATAAGTATTGTTTAACAGCCTCAGACATAGTTTATATTATGAAAAAACTAGGCATTTCACCATCCTATAAGAAGTTTGAAGTAATTGGATCGTTGGCACAGCTTAAGATTCACATAAATAATGTAAGAGTTGAAAATGTTAGAAATAGTATCGTCTTCTTAAATGTCAATGGAAATCACTGGGTGACTGTTGCATTGAAAAACGATGGTAATTGTAGAGTTGCCACGTATGTTGACCCGATTGGATATACCAAAATATCCAAAGAGTATTGCAGTGTATTCGATACGTGTTGTATCACTGTGCTCACAAGCAGCTTAAAACAACAGAAGGATGAGTAGAATTGTGGTCTGTTCGCCATTATTAACGCGTATTCCTTGATCAGTTATTTTGATAACGAAGAGAAATTAAAACTGATCAAACCAATTGATGAGTATGATGAACTATATACGACACGCTTGAGGAATGAATTAGTGGTCAATACTAATCTTGATACACTGTAAGTATTTGTATAATTATTTAAAAAATTGTTTCATTAAAAAGTTTTTTAAATAATTTGTTACAAAGCAAAAAAAATTGTCATTTAAAATTATTTGTTTTAGTGTATCTATAATGTACGATGAATCACACATAAAGCTTATACATTATAAAAAGTTCTGCATAAAAAGAAGATGTGAGAATTACTTGATGGACACGGGTTGCATGAGGTGTCATCCTGCGCGAGATGGAGTAAAGATAGTGAAAGTTGCACGTATGTACTGCTTGTTTTTAATGATAATATTGTCGTATGTTAAAATTATTTATATATTTACAGCCACTGCTACTCAAAAAAAGGCGCTACGACCAGCATCACCATCGATGTCTTTGGAGCTTTCTTCTTCAAAAAGTTCAGCAGAAGTTGAAAAATCTTTGTGTATGTCTTTAATATTTATGACAGAAATAGATCTATTTCATGTATAAAATAAAATTTACACATGTTTATACAGCTAATATTTATACTTCCGATGATTCGCAAGAAGTGTCATCATCACTGTTGTCATCACTGTTGTCGTTTGGGGAAGGGAGGATGGGTTTTACAATATTTTTTTTAATAATAGCTTATATTTGGGACATGAGTGGGTGTCTCTGTAAGGAACGATTGCAATGATTAATGAAAAACTCTTTGTACTTACAAACGTTCTGTGGCGTTCTCGAGGCAAGCAAATTTTCGAACCAATAACGCAAGCACGGCCGATAATGGTAGAGCAGAGACGCCAGTTGTGATTTACAATAAATTGATACATTGAACATTTTCAAACGTTGGAAATGGATTGCAGTTTTTAATGTTTTAAACGTTAATTTAAGCCTTTTTTAGTCATTTTTTTTCTTTAAATTCCAATTTCTACCGACGGGAATTGTTCGAGTTCATAGTCAAGAGCGACAAGGAGTCGCACCATAGATTATAGTAGTACGGAGAATAGTTTTTTATTTTTGTTTTCGTTTTGAATTTCGGAGATTATCCAAATTATAATCGGTTTCAAATCGACCTCCAATAATTTCAAAAATCACATCAACCAAGGATTTCAATAATATAGGCAAGTACAACAAAGTTGCTGTTTCTCTCTCTCTCTCTCTCTCTCTCTCTCACATTAGGGAAGTGATACAATAGTAGGAAGTTAAGTGCGAACAGCGTACCGATTTAAGGAACCAATTTTTCCTTCAATAAAATTGCATACGTATACAAGTGAAAAGGGGAGGCTCCGAGCATACGCTTCCTTCGCCTTTTTTCCGAATAGATATATAAAGCAAAAATATAAAATCACACGAAAATCTCTCACAATTAATTTCACTTTGTAGTCATATTTTGTTCCATCGTCGCGAATAGTTATTGTCCATAAACTCCCGGTATAGATTAAAAACAAAACCTAATTCCAATATTATTAAATCCGTGTACACCATTTAAACCTAGCATTAAATACCCCGTTTCAAATTTTGTTTTCTAAAAATTAAAAGTTAATTTTTGTTAAAGTAGAGAAAACCCATGTAACCATAAATTTCGTTTGAATGAAAATATATATTCAATGAGGAAAGGCTTACTTATATTTTAAAATAATGTTAGAATCATTAATTAAAATTTATTGTGAAGGAGGATAAGGAAAAATCTCGATTACTGTTTTTTGTACTAAAACATATTTTTTGCGCAATGTAAGCATGTAAATTTCTTGTGTATCGAACCCTGTGTGAAGTCATAATATAAATGTCTGGAAATCATGAAAATTAGGGGGAAAAATCGTAGCTCAAGAGGATTTGGCTTAGGGAGGAGAATAGATTCAGAGCGAGAGCTCTGGTCTATTTTTCTCAAACATCTAAAGAGAGACAGGGAATTTAGATTGTATTCAAGCAAATATATGCAAATGTATATGGTGAGGGAAGACTTCGAGCATAAGCTCCCTTCTTCCTCTTTCCAAAACAAAAAAGACCTGAGAAATGTAGGAAATAAAAATGATCTTGAAGCATGATTTCACACAGGCAGGATAAAATTTAGTTTTATAAATCAATGTCCGCGTAAAATTTTCCTTGTCCTCTCGAACTGATTAAGATTTGATTTTTTTTTTCTTGAATGTATCAAAAGTATGATTTGCAAGAATTTATAAATTATGAGATAACCCTCTCCTCATCTATAAAATATGTAAAGTAAATGTCATGATTATTTTTGATCTAAATAATAAAGAAAATTGTGTAAGAATATAACGTAAAAGTGCAAACATTAAAACGCGGCTCCGACGTCTTTTGAAAACAACCTACAATGAATTCCCCTCAAAAATAAAGATTTTCACATAATAAAATAGTAAGGTGTAAATAATTCATTTATCAACATAACCCACGAATTCACTATACGCGAATCCTGTCGTAAAAGACAGACGAGCACTGTATAGGGCGGTCCCCTTACCCTGGTCCTTTAGAAATCAAGCATGCTAGTCATGCGTAATCTGTTATATTTATTTTAAAACATAAATACTTAACAGTACTTGCATTTTTTTAATTCATAATTTAAGAAATTTTTTGATTTAAAAATTAAAATTATTATTTATTTTTATATTTATTTTATTATAATTATTTTTTTTTTTTAATCTAGAAATAATATTTATCTCATTTTTTTATAAAATTTAAAATTAATGTTTCTTTCCTTTACTTTTTATATGTTACTGTTCCGGTGGTTTGTAACCGGAGAAAAGAGAGATGTTTCCTCAGAAGGAGGAATGACTTGCTCCAGAATTATGAAATATCGCCAGAGTTTGTAGACAGGTATTATGTCTACATCGAGGATCGACGCTTTAGGCTATGCGTCCGCCTCAATTTTACAGCATGGTCGTATATGCGATGGGGCCGCAAGTACCAAAGGTCAAGAGATTTTTTTATAGAAGTGTTCGAGAACTTTGATTCAAATGTATTATATAAAATTCAAAATCATGAATCGATGGAATTAATGTTCGTAAGAAAACAAAATTTCGTAATTTGTAATATTAAAATTGTAGTGAAAATAAAAAAGAAACAAAAGAAAAAAATTTTTTTATATTCTAAATAAATTTATTTTAATAATTATTGAAAAAAAAAGATTTTAAATGTTATATGTAATATATTTTTTATTTAACATTTATTTATTGTTATTAAAAATTTTATTAGAATATATAATTCTGGTTATATATATTATTAAAATTTAATTTTTCAAATTATATATGAATAAAATATATATATATATCTTGTTTTTAAACTGTATATGCAAAAACAAAAAAGTTATTATCGGTATCGGAACCAATGTTAAGTCCGGTATCTTAGCATTATTCGTTAAAATAAAATTGTAATTTAAATTGATTTATAATTGAATTTTTTATTAATTATTATGTTTAGATGAGATAATAAAATGATTAAAATTAAAATACCAGACTCAATTGAAGTAGCTAGAGTTCGCTCTAGACTCACGTTAAGTTTGATTTTTATTATATTAAAATTTTATTAATTTTAAATATTATAGATTAAACTTTAAGACTTTTAAATTCCCAATTAACTTTATTCTTTTTTGATGGTGATGGAATTCTTTATTAGATTGAGTTCAAAATAATGAACTTACCTTGCTATATGATATACGAAGTCAATGTAAGTAATTTTAATTAATATACTATTAAATTGAATTAATTTTTTTATATTTTTCTGTAAATTAAATTTCAAAATTTTTATTAAATTGTCTTATCGATTAATTAATTGGATTTTTAAAGTAATAATTGATTTATAAAATGTGTAATAAAATTATTATAAAATTTTAAAATAAGATAAAAAATAATGTTCTCTCTCTTTTTTTTTCTTTTACAGTTCCGTTGGTTTATCAACCGACGGGGAGAGAAAATTTCTTCGTTGGAGAAACGACTTGTTACAGGACTACGGGATATCGCCCGAATTTGTCGACCGTTATTACAGCTATGTCGAGAATTGTCATTTCAGACGATGTATCCGAGTCAATTTCACGGCGTGGTCTTGCAAAAGATGGGACCGCAAGTACCAACGATCTCGAGACTTTTTATTAGAAGTTTTGGAAGACTTTAATTAAATACAGTGTTTAAAAATCAAGAATATGAATTAATGGATTGTATGTAATGAATAGTTTAATTTGTTAAAGAAAAAGAAAAAGTATTTAAATTATCTTATGTTTTATAAATTTTAATTTTTAATAATAATTACTTTAATACAAGCGAATATTTTTATTGGTTTTATGATCCTTTGGTTCCTTTTCCTTTAATTTGTGTACATTTTATATTAATAATAAAATTATCAATTTATTTATCAAATTATTTTATTTAAAATGAGAAAAAGGAAGAAAATTTATATATATATTTCTTTATTAATTTATTAAGTTATTTAAAATGTTGATTTAATAAAATTTTTTTTTTTTTAAATTCCTTGGTATCGGAACCAATGTTAAGTCCGGTATTTTAACATATGATTGTTTAAATAAATAATAATTAATTAAATAAATTTCATAAGTATTATAAAAAAATCAGACTTAATTTTTGTAGCTAGACTTCGCTCTAGACTTACGATTAAGTTGATAAGAATAAATATTATTTAAGCTTATTTTAAATTTAATCTTTTTATGAAACTACGAATTATGAAAAATACTTTTTTTTAATTTTAAATTTTATTTTAGTTGTTGATGATAAAAATTATTTTCAATGTTAGTCAATTTAAATGACTTACCTTGTTATATGATATACGAAGTCAATGCTCTGTGCGTTCGTTGACTCCTAATTGCTATATCAGCAATTTCTTCAAGTGTTTTACCTTTCAATGAAATGTAACTTCTTGTAGTTACAAATTATCGCGTTTAAAACACGTGTTAAGATTATCTTTCTTTATTATTTTGAAAATAAATACGAATATGCACTTTGAGATATATTCGTAATAAATAAAGGCTCTTTGCGATATAATTCAAATAAATTATTTAAAAATGCACTTTGCGTTTAAATATACTTCAAATTATGATTTAACATAGGTATACAAGGGTATGAGACAATTTGTCCAATGTTAAAGTATATGAGGCTTATGTTATCACATAGAGATAACATTTGCCTCGTATAGATTTATAAAGAAAAATAATAATTAAAATACGTCTCAAGACGTAACAAAATTATTAAAGATTAATCAATAATTATAAATGGATAAGCTCTTAAAATTACCGCGCCAATTGATAAATTTTATTTTGTGTTTAAATAACTAACGAGAATTCACCAATGACCAATAAATTTGGGTTTAAATAATTTAACTGTTAATGATTCTTTATAAAATCAAATAAGCATGAAAAGTCCCTCTAAGCCTGTCAGAAAAAATATCGCTAATCGCGGGTCTTGTCGAGCAAATCAGCAGATGAGCCTGTACAGGACGGTCCTCTGTAATATACTGGTAAATCAGATTTGATTTTCGAATTTTTGTTGACGCTGGACTGAAATCTCTTTGAATTGCGTCTTGATTTGCTGTAGGTACACGGGATCGTTTGTTCCCGCCCAGTTAGCTACAATAGATTTTTTTTTCTTGTAGTTCTAACTCGTCATTTTTGAATAATGAGGGTTGGGTAGATGTGAAGTTTAATAATTTTGGGAGGTTATACGTAATGTTAGATGTGTACGTATAAGTTTTATTAATGTTCAATTCGTTTATTCCTTGTAACGTGATATTGGCCGTTTTCGCGACACAGTGTCCACGTAGGGCTAAGATTCCCATGCCGGTCAAGGTCAAAGTAGTGTCATGATTATTACTGCAAATGAGTCTGAGTTCTAAAGGATTTATTGTAGAGTACAGCCATTCGTTTGTAGCTTGTAGTCTTTTCCAATGTGGGGAACTAGATTTATATAGTTTGATTTTACATAATTTTAAAGATTGGGTGTTTGGATTTGAAAGTAGGGATGTTTCGCACGAGTCGTCGCTTTTTACATTTACTATCGGCTCGGAAGGTTGACACATAAGTATCCCGTCGTTTTTCACACAATCTTTGAAATATGATTTGGAAACTAAGAAGGACGAATTGGTTTCAGAATCTAAAATGAGATTTGAATACTCTAAGGTTATGCTAACGTAATTTGCTAAATCTAAATGAGTTGTTTGTGGTACGGGATGCACCACTGCTGCTGCCTGCCGCGAAATATCATCATCACCTCGCTGTCTGTAATCGCGCTTGCTGCTGCTTGCCGTTTTCTCTATTGACACCACGTAAGAATAACATCGAACTGTACATATCAGGCGACTTATTGTATGACCTCTGCAAAGGTATTTTAAATTATATATTAACAAAAATATTAACTTGTTTAATATTTAAAGATAAATTATTTTCTTAAAAGACATTAAACGATTGCATTGCTCAATTTAATTACGGTCATAAAGAATCAAGCCTCACCGTATTACGAAAAAACGCAAAAATTAACTGAAAATGAAAAAATTGAAAATATAATAAAGTTTAAGCAGGCAGCTGCCGAAATATGCTTAGGCCATTATTTAGAATTGATTATTGAGGATTAAGTACCAGGAAATAATGTCACGTATGATGCCGAGCTTCGCTCATCGATACGTTGTATCTGACGGTTCTTAGAGCGTCATAGGCGCTTAATGCTGACACATGCATTTTTCGGTGCAACAGCTTTTAGCAAGCCCGGTGACGTTGTGTGTTACCGGCAAACGGGGCTAGGAAGTTTGCGAGTCAAGATTCTACGAACGTCTTATCATCATTAACTATTTCTCTCCTTCGACCACTTACACTTAATCATTAAATCATACATTCGCTCTTATATTAGTCGCGCTTATTTAATAATCCCTTTTTTGCAATAAGGGCCATATAGGCCACACCAAGAGTGAACTTACCCCTTCGTACGTTACAATAATTAATATTGAAAACTTTATATACTACTACAAAAAATTATTGCAATTGTAACATCTCTAGTCTTTGTGGAGGCTAATACGGCATACTTACAATATTTAATAATGCAGCAAAATGAAAAATAGTATACGCATCACGGGAACAAGTTAAGAAGGCTCAGATCACCCGGTTTTCCGCCCTCGGCTTCGCCTCGGGCGTGAATATCCTGGTGATCTAGGCCTTCGTAATTCTTGTTCCCTAGGTGCGTAATATACTATTAAATAATTTGGTCCATTGAAAGCAAAGATGCATCTTTTTATTCATCTTTGTGAGATCTTAACGAGAATGGGGTTTGAAAGGAAAAATAATATATTGAAAGATATTGCTATTAACACAGTTTGTCATAGAAATATTCCGTTAACCGTAGCAATCAAAATTATGCTATAGAAATCTATTTAAAAGAAGTAGAGAAACATTTACCAGATACTACAGGAATGATTGATTATAATTCATTCATCACATTGCATTATAGATTCCTATTGCAAAAATTCTGAAATCTATAAATACGTAGAAATACTTTCATGGACTTAATGTATTGTATGTATTCAAAACATTCATCCATCTTTTATTCAGCATCATTTGAGTGTAACAATACGTATTTTATTATTATTTTGATAATAAAGAATATATTGTGACGTCTTGAGACATAACCATATGTCAATAGAATTTATTTAGATTTTATTGAGTTTACGAAATTGAAAATACGAATAAATGTATAATGCTACTATATCGCATTTCTTAATTAGGTCAAAGAAAAGAATTTGCTGTTGAAAGAATACGCGCGTAAAATCTCAAATGCTGACTCTTCCAAATTATGTAGTACGTTTCAAAGAAGAGCCAGTGGCTTTACATCGTCAGTCAGTCAATATTCTGACCCGTACTTGAGTGGTGCGACAATCAGCTCAACTTATTTATTGACCAATTTTTAATACATTGAAATCATTAAATTTATATTGATTGAAATCTAAATTTTAATTATTTTGCAATACGTATTAGCGATCTAACAATAAGCTTCTTGAAAAGTTAACGTAAAATAATTGTTATATGTAACTAGTTAATTGTAATAAACAATAATTTTAATTAATTAAATAAACGTGAAAACTGTAAATCTCAAATAATTGGATATATTAATTATTAATATATCCAATTAACTTGTTAACAAGGTTCCATATATAAAAGTGAGTACTATGATAATTATTATTTTCTTATTATAAATTACAAACATTATATTAATTAATTAAATAATTAATTAAAAGTCTGTACGCCCTTTGGTCTCCAGACTTGACAGCATAAACAACGTCATGTCTAATGACAGTGTAGAACGGAATTTTTTTCTTGAAAGGGATAAGTGGGAACATTTACGGAGCAACTTGAATTTTATATTTTAGATGAAAATATTAAAAATACTTAAAAGAAATAATCTACGTTAATAACGTGTGTAGATCAAAAAATTTTCAATTTAATCAAGCAATTAGTTTCACCGACTTAAATATTGGACAAGAAATTTGAAAGTGGTAAAAGTGATGGGTGAACATGCGAATCCAAAACCGTAAAAGGCTAAGGAAGATTGTATATTTGATTAAGCAAAGCAAGAAGCTAATGAGCCAATTGCTGAGTTTGCATCAAGATTAAAAAATTTTCTAACTTGAGAATTAAAAAAATCTTGCAACAACTTTACATGACCAGCTGATATAGTCCTATAGTTTAGCGTGTAGTACTCGGTTTTCGCCCTTACCACACGGCCTCCATGGGGCGTGGAACTGGGATATGCCTAGCTAGCGCGACTCCGCATCATTTCTGATGCTAGGTCTACGGATTCTTTCCGAAAGAGGTAAGTTTTCGGTAGACCCTCCATGGGAGTTAGGACTTATACAATCCCTAACAGCTATGCAGGCCGCTACCCGAGTTGAGACCGCAACTCACACGTCGAGGTCAGTGTCAGGATCCGGGACTTCGATAGTCGTTAAGACCTAAAAAGTCCCTTCACCCAACATCTTCCTCTAGCCATAAGTGATGCTGGCTTTTAACCACTGCCACTACGAGTCTAACCCAGTGACCAAGACAGGAGCAGCCAAGACTGATTTTGCGGGCCTCTGGTCTCCCGTAGTACCGTTTATACTTCGGTATAAGTACCGGTTGGAAGCCTTACTACTTCCGATACCGACGCATCAGCTTGGATTCGCAGGTGCGCCATACCCGAAAACTCCAGCTTGACCAGCTGATATGTGGCATACGTGATAAAGATATAAGAATAAAGTAGACTGCGTAAAAGCATTGAAAACAGTAATTACGCATGGATCTGCAGTGAAAAGTGACACATTAGTGTTAAGTCCAATATCTAAACATTAATTGTTAAAATAAAATTGTCATTTAAATTAATTTATATTTGATTGATATGTTTAAATGATTTAATTAAATGATAAAAGTTAAAATACCAGACTTAATTGAAGTAGCTAGAGTGTTATGTATGAGTAAGAAGATTAAAACTACAAGTTTTTATTTTAAAATATTAATTTTATTATTATTATTATTATTATTATTATTATTTTTTTTTTTATTATTATTATTATTATTATTATTATTATAAAATCAATCTCTCTTTTAGTCTTGTTCCTTATTAAATATTGATTATTTTATACATAACTCTTAAATGCGAATGTATGCGCACATATTTTCTTAAAACAATAGCATTCAAGAAGTGTATTGATTTTTATTTAGCTATTATGCGAGCGCAAATGTAAAAGACAGTCTACGCCTGGGACTAGGAGGAGAAGGACTTAGAGGAGAGTCATGAGTTGTATCGTTCCTTTTAAATATTTATTACTTTTTCTCCTAAAATAATTAATTAGAGTGAATTCATTTATTTCATTGATATTCTTATTGAAAATAATGTTTAATTTGATTTAATTTATTTGTATTATTGCGAAAAGAAATTAATACGAATTTTAAGATTTTGAAATTGTAAATTGTCAAATATTATTGTCACGTACGATAGCCAAGCTATCGACTTGACCACGCCCCCGCGACACCCAAGAGAGGGGGCAATTAGCGCGATCGAGCGTATTAGCAGCGCGCTCGATCGCTTTTCGTAGTATCGCTCCTTGATCGACCCCCAATTCCCAAGCAACCCTACGTTACAGAGGATCCATCCCCTACGTATATCTTTTTATTAAATTTTTGGTAAATAAATATATTATATATATTTACTTTTATTATTTTAAAAATAAACGGATAGCGAAGTAAATTTTGTTTTATTTATTATTCTTCTCTAATATTTAATTTCGATCCTTTTAGAAAATATTCGATTTCAAACAGCTTTGCAGCCGCACATATAAGGACCTGCCCGAATATTGCACGTTGCCACGCAGATCTCAACTCAATAATTTCATTCGTAAGCAGAAGATTTTTATTTGATTCTTGTTACTTTCTTTTTAAAAGTTTTGAAGTAAATCAAAGTAAAATCTCCAACACGTTTAATTTGACGGTTGGACATAACAAGAGTTCGCTCTAAGCTTACGTTAAGTTTGATTTTTATTATATTAATTTTTTATTATTTTTAAATGTTATAGATTAAACCTTAAGACTTTAAAATTTTCAATTGACTTTATTTTCATAATTTTTAATGATGATTGAATCTTTATTTAATTCAGTTCAAAACAATGAACTTACCTTGTTATATAGAGTCAATGCTCTGTGCGTTCGTTGACTCTCAATGCTCGATCAGCAAATTCCTTAATTGTTCTACTTTTGAATGTATCGAGTATAAAATATGTATTTTCTTAATCTCGTATTAAACTTTAATTTGAAATGTTATAATATGCACTTTGCGTTTATTTTGAATTATATAAGAATTGCTCTTTGCATTTTAATTAATTTAAATAATAATGCACTTTGCGTTTCAATATAATTTAATTTTCTTTTCAATGAATTAATTCTTTATATTTTAAGTTACAATTATTAATTTAGATCTCGTCTACGGATATTAATTAAATTAAATTAATTATAGACTTGTCGACACTATCACCAAGAAAGCTTTATTGTCGAACCACTACGGTACGGGTCGCGTTTAAGGACTGAATCTGATGTTATCTTTTTAATCTCTTATATAAGATTTGTCTTAAGAAAATCTTATAAATTATTAAATAAATGTTTCTTGATTAGTAAATAATTACATGAACATTATTTTCTAAATTTCCTAATGCGTTAATGATGTATAATAATTATTTTATAAATTTCTTGGGTTTATAAATAAGCTTGCATAATATGTGTTATACAAAGGTTATTATAAATTATTTGGTAATTGCAACTCAGGCATAAACATTGTTTCAAAAGATTATTTATCCAAGCTTAGTTAATATTTCTTAAGTTCATAAGTGTCGTCGCATTTCATAAGTCGTTCAATTAAACTCTTGTCGAGTCAGAGATTTACTTAAAAATTACATAGCATAAGGTAAGTCAGCGGTTATGTATATGCTATTTGGGATCGATACTAAGAACATCATCCAACGTCGATACTAAGTAGACTCATTTGAATGCTTCAAATTATGACGTAACATAGGTATATGAGGCTATGAGACAATAAAATTAGCCGAGTCCAGTGTTAAAGCATATGAGGCTAATGCTATCGCATAGAGACAATATTTGCCTCGTAAAGATTTATAAAGAAAAATAATAATTAAATTACGTCTCAAAACGTAACACCTTGGAGGAAAGACTGTTGTATATTGGTACAATATCAACAGAGATTAAATGCTAACTTATAAATTATTTTACAATACTTTAATTAAAAATACGTCTCATGACGTAACATAGCATTAAATACGTTGGAGCAAAAGAATTTAAAATCAAACCTTTTTTCGAGCGAAAAATAGGAGAATAATTGGAATAAAAATAAAAATAAAAACCACAAAAAAGAGAATAAATGTGGCATGAGGAATATATTAAGTCATCGATTACAGCAATCAAGTGGGGAGAAGCAACGTATCGCGTGTTACTGCTATAACTAAGCCTGGACATACGAGTAAAGAATGCCTCTTTCAAGAATTAATATGCAACTATTGCAAAATTAGAGGTCACTTGGAAAAGGCATGTTGAAAAAAAGCAACAAACTCGCGAAAAAGAAGCGAAGTTAAAATGATAACGTCAGAAAATCAAAACAGTCCCGACGAAACATCAATGAGTTCAACGTATCAAATATAATTTTTTAAGCTAAAGATAATGAAATAACGCGTTAAAATAATAATAAATTTAACTTTTATTTGTTTTTGAAAAACGTGCTTTATCAATATCAGAATTATTTTTACCAGAATCTAGCTTTTATCATACTGATACAGAAGATTCAATTAGTTCAGCAGATAATTTTAATGATTTAGCACAAAAACTCGAAATTATTTCTAATAATCGTACTAAAAATCATTGGCTTACACAAGGTTATACAATTTTTGAAATATATATATATATATTTAGTAATTTTATTTAAAGTCTCAATCTTTTATTATGACAAAGGTTAGCACATTAGCAGATTGCAACAGAATTTTACCCATAATGTTCAGTATAGAAAGATCATGGCATCAATTCACTCCGTCTGTACACAAAGCGATTCCTCCAGAAATTCTGAAACATTGGAGTACATCTACCTAAAAATCCAAGATATAAAAGGTTTACTTGATAGCAGAATTTTTTTCCAAGCGATCTTTAGTGTATGACGTACAGTTTCACGCGATCAATCGACCGAAAATAGCACCGATTACTCGATCAAAGTCGAATCTAACGCTGAGTTAGACGACTTCTTCTTAACTATATATAGTTAAAAACATCGGTAGTGAAAATAAGTCGGAATCGGAGGAAGCGATAATAAAAGAATCAGAAGAGCCACAATCAGAAGAAAACCAGGAAAACGTCATTTTGAGGCCACTTAGTTTAGAAGAACGTTTGAGTTCAGTAGATTTATATCCCCAAATGCCTTACAAAAATCTCGCGATATGCTAGATTCTTTCTTTGAAAAAAACAGGTATTTATTATGATTGGTACTTTAAATAAAATAACTCCTTCCAACATGTAACTGACATTTCTTAATCATGCTTCAGTATGTCAAATACGGCAGATATTTGCAAGGTATTGTATAAGTCACCTCATAAGAAGAGCCGTATAAATTCATACCAATAAATTCACCTATCATACAAGAGGACTTGTTCAAGGCGAGAATGTATCATAACATTTGGACTACAGTGCACTTTATCGACGTAAATAATTTAAAAGAAATTACCGATGAATTAAATTTAAAAGTAGATGATTTGTTACAGAAGTGTTATCAATTTCCATGCTATTTTATATCAACGTTGAAAACATTAAAACTAAGATATACACTAATTGAAGATAAAATAAATTCAATTTATTCGATAGACGATAATAAAAAACGAAAAAGAGGATTGTTTAATTTTGTTGGAAGTATCAATTATTTTTTATTTGGCACGATGTCAGCCATCGATGCTGAAAGAATTAACAAACAAATTGACAACGTTTACAACAACTTTGCTGGTATCGCAAGAGTTTTAAATAATCAAACTTCTATGATGAAAAACACCTTACATAAATTTAAAACTATCACACAGAATTACAACTAAAATTTAAAACTCAGAAGATTTGTTAAAAAATATTTTAATAGTTGAGAGTCAGAATATTGCATCAACAAAAATGAATGAATGCGTTTTCAATTTAGAAATACACATGAACGAGGTATTAAACATTATAGATTTAATTTACGACTCAATAGTTGATGGGAAACTAGGTGTGGTATCACCAAGATTGATAACACCAAAAAGTTTTATAAACGGTCTTGTTGCTATAAAAAATTCCTTTCTCGAAGAAGTACTATTTCCTTTAACGGAAGATTATTATCTATTGTACATGAAGATAAGCAAGATCAATGTTTTGATGTCGAAAGGTAGACTTATTTACGTGATTATACTCCTATACCTACTGGTTCAAATTATACAGTTTACAAATTCCAATCAATGCCCATGTCTGGATGGGCATAATATTACATGTACGATAGTATTGAAAATCAACCTGTGGCTGTTAAAGATGATTTTTCCGAGTAAAACATTGATTTAAATAATTGTATATATGTCAATGATTTTTACATTTTTGAAATAAGTTCTGTGCTGCACAGATTAAGTACGGAAGATACACACGATTAATTAAACTTAAAGATGACAAATACTGTTATAAAAAATATTTCAACTTACAATCAAGTTTTGTATTCGCTTTACAAAATGAATTTAGCTGGTACATCTTACCAGCAAAATATGAGCACATCATTTAACTTGTATACAAAAGATATATCACTTAATATCACTAGTCCTCAAATTTTACAATTGCATTCAAACTGTCGAGGGTATTCCAACAAATATAAATATTTTTCAAAAAATGATAATAATGGTAGAAACATCACGGAATTCACAATTAATATTACATTTTCGAAAATTGAGCAGATAGCTCTCAATACTACTGAGTTAAAGTTAGCTAATTTAACTTATTTTCACGTTAATACTTCACTTTTATTATATTTTACAAAAGACGCTGAAGACTTATCAAATAACTCAGAAATTTTTACGACAAACCACCGTTATGATACGTGGGTGTCAACTGCCTATGGTATTTTTAATAACGCTCTATATATTTTTACCGCAATTGCGATAATTCGCAAATTTTTCGTGTTTTGTTTGAAATTCAATAGGCAAAATGATTAATTGCAGCAGCATTACAAATAAAAGCATAGAAAAGTATAATATGAATCATGCTTTGTAAGTGAGTCTTCTTTAAGCGATATTCAAATAAATAGTTAGAATTAAAGTGCTTATGTACGTTTTACATAAATTAAAATTATTAATTTTCAATTATCATTATGTTTGTATTTAAATTTAATTACAATATATATTCTTCATCAATGTGTTACTTAATTTAGATTGTGCAATAAATCACTTGAGAAAGAATTGTTTTTATTTCTTGTTATAGTACAAATAATAAATCAAAAATGTATAAATTTATATTGTTGTTTGTTATTAAAAATTAAATAAATCAACTTATTTTTATAAAATTCATACTTAAAATAATTGAAATCAAAAATGTTTTTTCGATTTTTCAAAATTTTGAAAGAGTGGAATTATTTGATATTGTGACGGGGGTGGATAAGTAGGTAGGTGGGTTGGTAGATGTGGATGTGGAGGTCGTGTTGGTCCTCCGGATCAGCGGTGGTGAATAATTACACTTGACACACTGGTTATATGTAGTGGTTGTATGATCATTTATTGGTCCTTTGTGTACAACGTCGATCCTTATCTGGAGAAGACCCGGGCAGGAGAGAGTGCCGCGTCGCAGCGCGGCTACATATACATATAGCCTCAGGCTTCTTTCCCCCATTTCCCTAAACTAAAGCATTGGCGAGATATTATTCGCTGCTAGTTGATCGTTCGACCTAGCCCGGCAACGCAGCCAGGCTTCCCCTCGCGTGCTCTTACCTGCTGAGCCAGCGCATTCCTCTGGCTTAGCGCGCTTGCTAGCCTTATCCAGGTGTGTGTGGCTTTATATCGCCTGTGACATGCCCCGGGGTTCATTGAGTCACGTCCACGGGACTCGCATGTTCCCTCGGGGGTGGGGGTAATAAGGGAAGAGGGACTGGGTATTTATACCAAATAACCGGTACAATTCCTTTCTTTTGTGGAATTGGCTGCATGATGTTTAAATTTGAAATTTTATTTACAAAGAATAATTTTATTTTTCGCTTCTTATCTAACGCTATGCAAATATGCGTATTGATTATACTCTAAC
The DNA here is from genome assembly GCA_030522805.1 of Leptomastidea abnormis. NCBI lineage: Eukaryota > Metazoa > Arthropoda > Insecta > Hymenoptera > Encyrtidae > Leptomastidea > Leptomastidea abnormis. The sequence continues at coordinate 629 of JAPYZE010003524.1, read as the reverse complement.
AAACGAACTATGAACTAATGAAAGAAGAGAGTGAGGAGGGAAGGGAGAGTGGGGGGGAGAGAAGAAAAATAATATATGTATACAATTTCACGGCCTGAAGGGCCTACGGCGTGATCTCTAATCGTTTTTGCTGGGTGTTATGTTGCGCTCGACTGATTTATGCTTAGTTGTGCGGCGACAGATTATCGAGAATGAAAGAGAGGGGGGGTTTAAAATCGTGGGTACTGTTGTATCGTAGGCCGATCGGTATTCACTCTGACCCCCTATCAGTCTTCTCTCTGGCTCCTTCGAGTTCTGCTGTGACCATAAGTCTTTTCTTATTCTCGCTGCATTTCAGATTTTTTGTGTTTCTCTTCTTTATTTTTGCGTAATTATCGTTGGTTTCGTTATGTCGCGCTAAACTTCCTCTTCTGTGGTGGTTGGTGGAGTGCGCAGTGCAAGAGTGTGCGTTCACTATGATCGCGAAGAAGCCCCCAGCTTATCTGAACGCACTTCGAGTGTACCTGGTGTTGAACGTGGAGCGCCGCTGCGCAACCCAACAGGACGAGAAATTCTAGAGAGAGCTAGAATTTGTTACGATACTAAAGCCCTTATAATCGCAAGTCGTCCAATCGATCCCATGCCTTTTA